>JANUHK010000305.1:0-47007 GCA_026319125.1 Colletotrichum noveboracense | reverse complement strand
ACGAAGGCACATTCGAGTAGCAGCGATCCCCGCCCATGACGTCTGCTGTGTATCCCCTTGGCTCGATGTTAGATAATCAAAACGGCTCTCCTGATCACAGGGAGGAGAGCACTTACTCGGGACAGCATACAACAGCCGTTTCCCCATCCCCGATGGCCTCCATCAAAACAGTGTTTGGTGGGTTCGATGACAGCATATCCCGGTACCAAGGGTCGGTGACGACCGGAGGCACAAACGCACCAGAGGAGCTGACATCTCCAGCACCGTTCTTGGCGGCCACCCCGGCAGTCGTGTAACCCTGTGGGCAAGCGCTTGCTGGTGAAAAGTAGTAGATGGTCCCTGCATTGGCGAGGTTGCTGGCACTGAAGGCGGAAGACCATGCAGTGTCAATGGCCTTGCCAGAAGGGTAGCAGTCTCCATAATTACGGGTTTCGCATTTTTGAGCCCATTGGGGCCATACGAGGCCAGAGTCGTTGTATGCGATATAGAGCTGGGGCGACGGCGTGGCACACGATGCTGGCGGTGTCCAAACAGTGGTCATGGGTCCAACATTGGTGAATACATATTGAGAAAGCTGTGTCGAGGTAGCGGACGGCATGCTGGGCGACTTGGGCGCGAAATCGTCAGTGTTCTCTGAGTTTCTGTGAGTATTTGGATGAACACTGAGATGTCGAGATGAGCGGAGAAAGGTTTCTGTAGAGGGAAGCAGGACAGTGTCTTTTTAAGCTGTAGATTTAAGCATGAAAATTAAAGAACCAACCGGGCTTGCGGCAACCCAAAGCTTGGCAACGATCAAGCCAATCTCATCGCGCAGTCCAGTTCATATGATCGTGCCCTCGCCTGAGAAGGAAAAAAGAGACGCATTCCGGGCGAAGAACCCTTGCTCAGTCGGGCCGCTAGCCGCTGTGCCGCACTAAACATGCCAACACCACAGGGCTGTGTTGGTTCTAAATGCCTCGTGACACATGAATTAACCAACTGCGATTCGGATTGCCAGCTCAATGTGAACGCCTTCGGTGGCTCAGCGGTGTCGAAGCTTTTTGCGACAGGTTAATAGTCGCGTCGATTCGGCTCAAGAAACCGCGTTTCGGGCGCAATATCAGCACTAAGCTGCTTTTCGAACAAGAAAGTGCTATTGATGAGACCTCTCTGGGAACGGAACTCGACTAAGATTTCAGAAAAGCCCCCTCTTGCCCAACCTGCGGCACAGCCGTTAAGCGAGATGACCTCGGAAGCAGCGCTCCAGCCTAAACTCGTTGCCTCTGCTGCTCGTTGGAAAGACGACGACTTTGCTTCTTACATAAGCTTGAGTCAATCACGGATACGATACCCGAGCTTCATCATTTTTGTTTGTTAATTTTTGCGTCCCCTTGTCTCCAGTATCAGTCACGAGCTGAGAGCAAAAGCAGGCCGAAGCAGGTTCGCGCAAGTTGGAAAGTATTGTTTGAACTGTCTCTCAAGATTCGGTACCAAACCAAGGATTACAAATGTCATTCGAGCTCGAATGTCTGGCTTACAGCGCCGTTCTCTGCGCGATTTCCCGCTTCATCATCGGGCTACGACAGGACATCAGGCTCAATCATCCTATAAACTTCATCACTACAATTGGTATGAGCCTTCGGATATTTACAATGGAGCTTCTGATTCCAGTGTAATATCTGACCCAGCCTGACCGATGACGATCGAATAGGGATCTTGCAGTTATTCAGCCTCCGTGATCGGCTTTTGGCAGCTCTTTTGCTCCTATGCGCCGCACCATGAAAGGCACGACTTGTGATGATGATGCCTAATTACTGATCACCTTTGACTTAATCAAATCAACGTGCGACAGTGATAATTAAAGCTGACCTATAGAAGCTTCCATCTCAATCGGCGAGCAATTTCTGCCTTGGGCGTTTCATAGAGGTTGAGCAACTTTGGATATGCATGTAGTGTTTTAAGGGACTAAATCTGTCGTGGCACAAGGAGCAATTGCCAAGCGATACTTATGGTATTCTTTTTGCGACACAAGCCCACGCGTCGCATCATGGAGATCTAAGAGGCTCGTAGTCGAGGAAACAACGAAGGGCCACAAACGTGGCATGCTTACAAGAGAGGACCCAATGTTCCATTCCTGCTCAGCTAGCTCACGCTTGGCCTGCAGGAACTATTGAAATATCGCGGGGAAATGCCACTCGGATTACTTCTCGTCTTATACGTGCAGCGTTGTGGCTGATGTCAGCATGCTCGCCCCTTTGCGCTAAGGTGACATCGGACTGAACACGAGATCTTGGCTTGAGCTGAATCGACCCAAAGGCAACCTTTGACGAACGCCAAGTGCGGAAGGAGCCAGGAGGCCAATTGCCGTTGCAGCGGCCCCAGTATTGTATGTCGATGTTTTCTAGCGGCTCCGAGGGGACTGCATTAGCGACGCCCACGTCGTTCCATTGCCAAGAGTATGGCGCAAATCTCTATTTTCCAGGTAAACATGTCGTGATCTCACTCACATATAGGACGAACGGTTCCCGTCGGTCGGCGTGACTTTTGGGCTTGCCAAGTCAACCACCCTTACAATCAGAGCCTCAACTTGGAAAGATGGTGCACTTGAAGGCGCAATGTCTGTTGGCGGCGGCATGCGGTGCAATGGCTGTCGCTGCTGCGTGCACAGCAGACCTCCTGGTGGATGATTTGTCCAACTCATTGTCGACAAACCGAAATAATCTCGGCTCTTGGACGTCAGGTTAGTACGCGGACTATTTTTCGAACCCCGCAATTCACTGACCTCAATAGACGATGGTAGCATGGCCAGCATCTCCGCGTCTGATGGTATCCTGAGCTTCACACCCCAGAGTGGAGCTTACTTCTACGAAACGTTCCCTTGCCAGGCGCTGCAGACCGACTCGTACTCTCATGCACAGCTTGAGATCAAGGCACCCGTTGCGGGCGCAGCGTTCACAGTCCAGCTCTCGACGGCTACTAGCTGCTCGGCAACGACTAACACGAAGACATCTTATCGTGTCACGAGCCTTACTGGCGGATGGCAGACGCTGCGCATCCCTTTGAGTAGCTTTACTGGAGCGAACCTCAACGCGGTCGTCTCTATTGTCATCGAGTCATTTTCGTCTACGGAGCAATGGCAACTTGACAAGGTCTCGTTCGTTTGCGGCCAGACGCCAACAACCTTGACTAGTGAGTACGAGTCAACTCATTTCTCGTGTTGCTGATGCTAATCATACGTCCTAGCCTCTACACCTGCCCAAGTCACTTCTACATCGACTCGATCCACAGCTATATCAACCGCTTCATGTTCGCCGCTTCTGGTGGATGATTGGGCATCACAGTCACGCCTTGACTTCCTCGGATACAACGCTCTCCTGCTGCCGACGGGTGACGATGATACCATGCAATCCAGAGTCGTCAGCAACAACCACATCACTCTGACGCCAAAGTCTACCGATGCCTACTTCTTTTCGCAAGTCGGATGTGTAGATGCTACAACGTACGGCGGTGTATCGGTCTGGATCAAAGCCCCCGCCGGCACGACGTTCAAAATCGAGTTGACTTCAAAGACGACTTGCGACGGTGCGATTACGGCAACGTCCATTCAAACGACAGCTCAATTGGGTTGGACCTTTGACGGAACAGAGAAGCTTTACAGTTTCCCCTTCTCTAAATTCAGCGGGCTCAATTTGAGCAAGCTGAGATCAACCGTTCTCTCGGCGCCCAGCAAAGCGATCACCTTGGGCCCACTATCACTGTATTGCGGAAGTACCCCGAGTGGTTGGGTCGTTCCCACGGCCACTAGCCCAGCAGGACCAACATCGACTGTCCCGGCACCAGCCGCAACCGCCTCTGCGCTTATCATCGACACTTTCAGCAGCTCGAGCACGAACTCACTTGGTTTCTGGCATGGTGGCGAAGACATGAACCTCTCCTGGGGCTCCAGTCGTCTCACCATCAGTGCTCCAGCCTCCGATTACGCCTTCACGTCACTACTTAGCAACGGTTGTCGAGACTTGCGCGGCTACAGCGGCTCTTACTTGCACATTGCATACTCGGGTCACACAAAATTCTCCGTGGCGCTGCAGCAGCACAATTCTCAATGCAACTCAGGTGTGGCACCATACCCTGAGACGAGGGACAGTCTTGAAGCCGGTCGGTACGCGACTGGTAGCGATATTTACATTCCTATTTCGCATTTCAACATCAACCTGCAGCGTGTCAGCAGCGTTGCCATCAGAAGTGTGTACAGCACTGAGTCCTTTGTCCTGACCAAGGTCGAGATTGTCCCTTCCATCCCCTCTGGCGTGAGCATACCGTCAAAGCTTCCTTCGGGAACACTCGTCTTTTCCTGCACAAGGCCCAACTCGTTTGCATTCGGCATCGATGACGGGAACCCAAGGTACTCTGCCAGGCTGGCGCAGATCATTCGCGACGCGGGCATCAAGGTGACATTTTTCGCTCTCGGCGCGGTGCTCGAAGACGACTCCACTGGCATGGCCACCCTCTACAAGCAACTGAAAAGCGAAGGCCACCAAATTGCGCTTCACTCGTACACGCACCCGAGGATGGAAGAGCTTCCGAGTAACGCTGCCATCGACTGGGAATACAACGAGGACTACAGAGTAATGAACAACATTTTCGGCGAGAAGTCCAATTACTTCCGCCCACCTTACGGCGTGGAAGGCGCGCGTATGCGTCAGCGCTGGGCAGCCGCCTCGGGGTCAGAGAAGCCAGCCTATCTCATTAACTGGAGCGTTGATGTCCAGGATTGGCTGTGGGCTGAGACAAGCACGCCTGAGAAGCAGGTGGACGCATTCAACTCTGATGTTGCGAAGGGGGGCAACTTAGTAGTCATGCACTTTTCGTACAACTCGACGGTGGAGTACTTCCCCGAGTTCATCAAGCAGGCCAAAGCTACCGGTAAGCAGATTATGCGGATCGATCAATGTATGGAGGACCCGAACGCACCCCCGCTGTGATTGGTGTGCAGAACCCCAGGTCCCAATGTAAAGGCCAACAAAATAAGGAGTCTAGTATGAAGATAATGCCATATGTTAGTCACTTCTGATAAGCATTAATACAAAATACTTATGGTATATTCATCAATGAGAACTACGCTTCTGCTACAATCGAATGGTAAAGCCTTGTCGAAATCTACCTCCACCCCGTTGGCAATTGAGAATTTGTTTACTGCGTTGATCGACACTTTTTTGTCGTCCACTGTGGACTAAAGCATAACTAGTTTGTGATCCTTTCAATACACGAAACACTCCCCGATGTGCTCTTGCTGTACGTTTCCTACTGTGCACTCTCTGACAGGGTGGTTTATGAAGCTCCCTCAAGATATCTACACATAGCTGAACGCTTACGTCTTCTTCTGCAATTTCATGCAAGAGTGTGATCACTGCGCCATCCATGGACATAGGCTCGTTCGCCCAGCTAGTGTGATAGACAACCAAGACGAACATACTTTGGATTAAGCCCCCAATTTAGTCAGTATTCAGAACTCTTGTCAAGCCAATACGCCTTTCCATTGATGGCAAATGTCTCCGCCGCCAATCCACACTTCGTCGTGGCCTCATCATTGCCCGCGAAACTATCCATTCATCTTTGCAGTTCAGGTGGGCCCGAGCCGACGCCCGAGTGCGGAATTGCGGCGCAAGGCCTTGATGCAGGGCATGGGGGCAGTTCGCAGCCGAGGCGACCTTGGCTTCTTGGGCACAAATGTTGCCAGGCTGAACGACAAAGATATAGACAGGTTCTGTGCTCGTATGGGAAACCTGTGATCAACTATAAATAAGGGGCCATCTTCCCTGGAAGTTTACTTCTCTGTTCTACCAGCAAGACATTCAGTCCAGTTTCCCTCGGTCTTGATCCAATTTCTTCAATCCTCTTCGTAGAACTCTTCAATATGCGCGCCTTCCACCTATCTGCGTTATTGCCTGCCTTTCTGGCCGTTGAGGTGAGTATCTTCTACTCAAACGCTTCGGAGATTAGGCTGACCACGAACTATCTAGGCATCAGTCCTCGAAGCCCCCATCCCAGAATATGAAGTTTACGTCCCAGAATGGGAGGTCCAGGTTACCCCGGGTGGCCCAACCATCATTCTGAACGGCACGGTCGAAGAAGTCGTCGACAAGCTTCATGAGATCAACCCCGACTATGAGGGATTCCTCAACTCGACCATGGAGCAGTCCGCAGGCTTGCAAAAGCGAACCGACTTTTCAGGCACCCAGGTGTTCTGCGGCAACTTCGGCGCGGCTGAACGTGACAGATTCTTTGCCGGGATTGGCTATCTTCGGGGCGTAGGAGGACGGCCTTCTAATGGCGCTGGTCCTGGAAACTGCGGCCGTGTCAGTTGCTCCTGAAGAGCTGCAGTCTGGTGGTGTAACGACGTAAGCTCTAAGTCCAACAAATACAACATGGCCAAAATAATTACTGACGCTTTGAGATAAATAGGCGCGAAGCCAGAAGACACTTTCGTCGTACTCCTCCATCGCCGACGGTGCATCACGTGTGCTTGAGATATGCAGGGGAGATCCACTCAGTGGTCAAGCATTCCACCCTACCGACTGGAACGTCGTTCTTCGACAAGACTCGTGTTGATTCGGTACATATTACCGGCCATTTTCTAGTATCGACGCAACAATTTGGATGGGATCGGCTGCGTCGGCAACCTAAGCAGTCGCCCCTCGTCGGTTAGGCTGATGGAGAGAGTTGGAGACCTCATCATGACAGTGAGAGGCCTGGACTGGGATGCTAAGGTGTGGCTCGCACTGGGATTGCTCCTTCACACACCCATTTATAAAGAGGATAGAGATGGCTGCCAAAATTTCTGAAATCTTTGGATTGATTCGGGAAATGACACGTCTTGAGAACTCTTTGCTTACACATATTCATGGTAAACACCCTTCGTTACTTGATATCTGCTATGTCTTAACGGACGATATACATTGATTTCAATGACAAGAAGCTCATTGAACTTTGACTTCGATACCACCCATTATCTTGCCAGCGTCGGGGATACGACTCACGGTGACAGGTGTCAGTCCCGAACTTTGACTGTTCTTCTCCATTCCGCGAAGCTTCTCTCCAGGCCTTCAACTGTTGAACCCCTTCCTGTGACACTGAGTCGCGGAGGTTCACCCTTCGAATATGGCTGGAAAGTTTGTCGTGCAGGTTACGACGATTTGTGATTCCAACGTTACGCTTGCTGTTCAGTGTGATTGGATGCCGTAGAGGGCGTTGATGTAGGAGATATTCTGCATGAGAGTTGAACGCCTCTCAAGGATGAATGCCAGATTAGCTGACTTTATTTTCCATCATCACAATTAAATTTGAAGCGCCTTGTTTTCTTAAAGACAAATTGGAACCTTTTGCTATTTTAAGAACCAACACATCGGGAAGGAAACCACTTATTTCCATGCTGTACAGTCAATCCTAAGTACTCTGAACCATCGTCGGCGAGCGACATTTAATGTCGTTAGCAAGCACGCCGGTATCAGCGCTCATTATTAGCAAAACACCCAATGTAATGGGGCTCTTGACTGCTGATTCCCAGCAAAAATAAGACGAAACAATACCTAATAAAAGGGTTCCCCATGGCGACCGCAGATTGATAGCTTGCACCACCACACGAGGAGTTGAAGACTTCTAAAGACAATCCTTATCGATCATCCTGTGATGTAGCTGGAGGAAGTCAACAATTCAAACAAGGTCCTCATCGGAGAACGAATGACCAATGCAACCTTCGACGGGCTGCCGAGTCTCGTAGAGAGGTGATCATTATTGGGTCGCGAGTATCCGTATGTCTCTTTGGTGCCCAGAGTTTCCCGGCTGGATTTGCATCAGGGTCAGAGGGGCGTCAGTACCATGAGAAATGAAAAGCAATACTCGCAGGCAGCCTGACTTGGCACTGAATGCTTCTTTGTAATTGAATTATCTAGTCGAAGTACATAGAAGCCAGATGCTAATGCCCAACGCAGAATGGATATCGCAATGCTTTTTCTCCTGCCAGAATCCCAGTTTCCAAATATTACCCGTACCCGACCGATGTCGTGAGGAATCCTTTTTCCCTTCTAACTTTTCCTTCACAGTTTGCCGCCTAGAGGTGTACCTTTTTGACTACTGTATAACCCCAACGGGGAAATTTACAAACTATCCCAGCCTTCGAATATCTCCCCGTGAGAGTCATACGGCAGTCAAAAAGGGGCGCCTCCAGGCGGCAAACTGCGAAGAAAAAGTTAGAAGGGAAGAAGGATTCCTCACAAATATTTTGATGAAAGGAGCGTCGTGATTGAATCATTAAATCGGCCGTGTGTGCATGACCATGCGTGCACTTTTGTCCCCCGCCTGTGGGTCATAACCCCAGGCACCTCCTAAAATCCCATCGCAGACCATCTCAAATTTGCAGAGCGCCGAAGGTAGCAGCAGAGAGCAGCAGGGCGCCAATAGTCATGCCAAGCGTGCTCACGCCAGCGGGGGCATACACCCCAGCCGCAGCATTCGCAGAGCTGCTGGAGCTGCTGCTGGAGCCGCTGCCACTCGCGCTCGCCCTGCTGCCGCCGCCGCTCGCGACGATGCTGGCGCCGGCGGAGGCCGGGGGGTTCGAGTTGCCGGTGGCAGTGGCGGAGGAGCTGACGTTGCCGCGGCAGAAGACGCCGGTGTCGGGGGCGCCGTTGTCGAAGAGGCACTTTGTGAGTTCGGCGACGGTCTGGTCGATGGCGAGGCAGTAGATGCCGCAGTTGTCGTAGTAGCTGACGACGTCGGCGTCCTTGCAGCAGGCCTTCATGATGTCGGTGTGGTTGCCGCCGTAGGGCATCGCGCAGTTGGAGTCCTGGATGGGGGTGTCGTAGAGGTTGGAGGAGCAGATCGAGGTGGAGGTCGCGGCGGCGCCGGACGAGGTGGCGGTTGCGACGGCGGAGGTGGACATTTTGGGCGGTTTGATTTGATTGATTAAAAGATTAGACTCGTGATGGTGAGTTTGTGGTGTTGAGGAGGCGCGTGAAGCTGGACAGCGATAGTGGATTAAGAGTGAGTGGGTGATGAGAGGAGGAGAACAGTGCGGCCGACACAGAGGGGGTGGAGGAGGTTTTGATTGAAAGGACTCTTCTTTTCTTCTTCGTTTCTTTTTACCAAGTTTCGCCCTGGTCAGGCGAGTCCGTTCGCATAGCACATCCCCTTATTTAGTTCCCCATTGTTTTGATCAACACGAAAAGCCGTCGAGCTCCTGTTGGATCCTCCTGTCTCCAGTCTGACGTGTGAAAGCCGCTTCCCCGGCAAGCCCACAAGCCTTCAAGCCTCAAGCCGTTCCGCAGCCCCAGTTTTCCCTCTTTTGCCTATTAATATCTGTGTTGGTGATTGGGAGATTTCGGTTTTTAGCGTGTCAGTCGATCCCCCGTAATGGCGTGTTGTGGGGACGCCGCGTCCAGAGAGGCCTGCCAACGGTGCCACCGCGTCGTTTTTTGGTGTGGTGGTGAGTTGACACAGCCACGGCTGCCCGGCAACCGGGGTACGTCGCCGTGCCACCACCAGCTTTTCTAGTCTCTTGGTACGAATAGAAGAAGGGCCATGTCTATCTCACCGCTTGCCAGGTCTTTGTCGTCCATTTGATCAGCCAGTTCGGCCCCCGTGGACTGCGCCGGCTCGTGTCGAGTATGGGGGCCAAGAGACGGCACCGCCAATCAGCGGATTCTCTTCCCCTGAGAAAAAGGATGAACGGCCTGTCATCTGAGACTTTTTCTCTCCCTAGGCTTGGGATTCAGCTGCCTGACCGGCTCCCAGCGGCGGTGTCGGGTAGTGCAGTGAGCGAGAGCCGGCTGACTACCTACCGACGGGATGCGAGTACAGAGCACCGCGAGCGCGTGTGCATGCATGCAGGGCGAGAAAGGCTTTCTGCGTCGCTGATGATGGGGTTGGTCGGGTAACCACGAGAAAACTTGCTTTTACGGTTGCATGACATCCAATCCTGCTTTGTCCCCCGGTCGGCAAAAAATCTTGGGGGGTTTGGTGGAGTCTGCCGTTCATGCCGTGTGGAGCAGCAAATCTGCGCCGGGCCTGCTTTTTGCGTGTCCTCGGCACACTGCTCTCGCCCCGATGAAAGCGGCCCCGGCTGTTGCCGGATCGGCTGGCCAGACGCAGGTACCGACTCTCGGGAGGGTGGGATCCATTCTCGGCCGGGACCGTGAGGGTGGGGCCGCTGTCGGTACGGATGCGGCACAGCGCCGTGTCTCCTACACCCAGACCAAATACTCCTGCGCCTTTGCGCCTGATTGGCGGCTTAGCCGAGTGAGATGCAATCAATTCAGCCCCCTTCTGCATCGCAGCAATCCGGTACAATGTAAATCTGTTGTGCCGCCTGGGTGAATAGCCGAGCCTCCTGTCAACAGCTCATAGTGCAGAGCCCTGCATGACCTTGACGCTCCTCTCGATGAGCAAGTTTATCTGCCTCAAGCGTAGACCCATCCTCGAATCGCTGCCAGCTCTCTGACTGCAAAGTCTGAATGTCTAGCTTGTTTACCAGCACAGTATTTTCGGGCCGCCGGTGGCCTTCGCGTCGAAGATTTCGGTTGCGGTATCGCCGTAGAACAAATCGGCCATCACTTTGAATTGCGGCGGGAGCGTTTGTGGCTTCGACAACTCTGGTGAACTACACAAGCATCACTGCTTAGCCTTTCGTAATCATAACGCCAACGGAGACTTAGGCGTCTGTGATTTCTCGCTCACCTTCTGCGTGGTGCTGCTCAATGGCTTCCCGAGCAAGAAACCCGTTCCGGTCTTGGTGGCCTCAAGGATCTGGATATCGTAGACTTCGGTTCCATTCAATGTTCCAATTGTCTAGAGCTTAAAGGTCGTAAGATGGGGATAGGAGAGACCATGACCACTTCGATAATTATGTGTAATCACGCTGGGTTCGTTCACTGATTCAGCACATCACCGTCTCGTGAGGTCGGACCTTGCGATAGACGCCTGGTACGGCAAGTCCGAGAAGCATCATATTCGACGTACGGATCTTTCTCTTTCCAGATGACTCTGGAAGGACAGCGGCTGGTCCGAGAATCAAGTGTAGCAATATGTTCCGCTAGTCAAGTCCCTCGCAGCACCTCGAGGCCCCGTAGGTAAGACATCACGCAAAGTCTATCCCCGCAAAAATGTCATCTTATCTCCCACCCCATGTTCAGGTCGTAAAGAATGGCACATCTGACAAGATTTTGCGGGTTATCTGGGGAATCAAGGGGGGATACGCGTGTAAGTCCTTGGGGTTCCTTCGGCCATTACTCGGCGCGCCCGCACTCGCCCCGCGTCGACATTGCATTGATGGAGAGTTGTCGTGTGGAGGAGATGAGGGGAAGATGGGGAGCGGGGGGTGGCGTCGATCCGGCCGCCCCGCCATCGGCGACGCCTACCGAAAGAGGAAATTCAGCTAAGAGGACACATGCTAGACCCGAAGTCGCCTCAGCTGCAGCGTTTCAGTTTTTACCAATGACGACTGGCGCGTTGTAAGCGGCGCCTGGGGGAGCGCTGTACTGGGGCTGTTGCGTATGTTTAGCCCTTGGCGTTGTAATTCCGTAGAGTCTTGTTGGCTACGATGGTGTTCTGAGCCCTTGCTTGCCCTCCCAAAGTCTGCAATCAACTGACTCGGGTTCTTTCACCCCCCTCCTTTTCCATTCCATCGGCATCTACGTGGTAGATTTGTCTAAATCTGACAGCTGGGCCTGCATGCATACGGACAAGTAAACTCTCTGTAAAGCACCTTATCACGGCTGGCCGCTTCAGTAGGTCAAGAAGCACCAATCCGAGTAGCAGTGGGGATCCCTATGTCCGGGGAATGCGAGATGGGTGCATGCACTCAGTTTCATCCCGACGGACCTGCATTGAGTCCAGCACACGTGGTATCGTCAAACTTCACAATCTTGAAGATAGAGATTCCTTTGGAAAAGTGGTATCTTTGATTCATATCCCATAATCATGCCATCGCTATTGGTACAAGCCGTACTCTGTAATCAAACAACAACGCCAACCCCTGAAAATATCCATCCCGCACACGTGCCCTGATAATGATAACCGCTCTAAATGACTCAAACGTTGAGCTTGGTGCTCTCCATGCCTCCCGCGCCCAGCGTCTGCCCGTGCCGCGCCGCAATCTGCTGCCTGATGATCTCCTTCTCCTCCTGCGCGGACGTGTCGTGGAACACCTCGTCCATCTGCTCGAGCGTTTTGCCCTTAGTCTCCGGGACCAGGTAGAAAGCCCACACGGACGCGAGGAAGCACCACGTGCCGAAGAAGACGTACGTGCCGAAGCCGAGCTGGTCGATCATGGGCGGGGTCGCGACGCCGACGATGAAGTTGCACAGCCAGACGGTCGCGGTGCCGAGCGCGACGCCCTTGGAGCGGTGCGAGTTGGGGTACACCTCGGCGGCGAGGATCCAGCCGAGCGGCGAGTAGGAGATGCCGTAGAGGAGCACGAAAAGGAAGGCCATGGCGACGGCGCCCCAGCCGGCGGCCGGGTTGGCGGCCCAGTCCTTGGAGTAGACGCCCGTGAGGATGGCCATGATGGCCCAGGCGGTGCCGCCGCCGATGCCGCCGAAGATGGCGAGCGGGCGGCGGCCGACCTTGTCGATGATGAAGAAGCATGCGGCGACGGCGACGAGCTGGAGGATGTTGAAGACGCCGGACATGATGAGAGACATCTCCTCTGACTGGCCTAGCGACTGGAAGAGGGTGGGCGCGTAGTAGATGAAGGCGTTGATGCCGCTAGAATATCTGTTAGTAAGGAAAATTGGTTGTGATGCTTGTTTTACATACCTAAACTGCTGGAAGAAGGCGATACCGACGGCAACGGCAGTGCGGCGCCACAGCTTCTTGCTGAAGAGATCGCACCAGCCAGCAAACTCGAGAGCGAGGAAACTCTTGCCCGGGTGGTTGCGCTCCTGCATGATCTTCTGGACCTCGACTTCGGAGATGATGCCACGGTGCTCGGCCTGGACGCGGTGATCGTCGGCAGGGAGGCGGCGGAGACGGGTGAGGGATTGCAAAGCCTCCTGAGGTCGGTTGACGAGGGCGAGCCAACGCGGGGAGTAGGGGTAGAAGTGGATGCCGATGCCGAGGAGGGTGGAACAGACCATCTGCAGACCGAGGGGCAGGCGGAAGGAGACTTCACCGGCCATGTGGCGGGTGCCGTAGGTGATGAAGAAGCTGATGACCACGCCGGCGACGATGGAGATGGACTCGAGGACGAGGAGGGTGCCTCGCAGGTTTGGTGGGGCTATTTCCGAGATGTAGATTGGTGAGCCCTGTTGAGTGAAGTGTTAGCCTTGTGTGTCGTTGAATCTCACGATGAGTGGTTTTGGTGGTTTAATCAAAGGGGCTCAACTCACCATAGCCAGAGTTCCGACACCGATGCCACCGATTGTTCGGCCAGCGACCAAGACACCATACGACGGAGCCGCGGTCTGCATGATGGCTCCGATATTGAAGATAGCCACGACAACAGTCAAGGCCCGCTTACGAGAGATCTTATCGGCGAGGGTGGGCATGAAAAGACATCCGAGGAAAGCGCCGAACTCGAGCATGCCGGTCATGAAGCCCTTGCCAAAGGGCGTGGCGGCATCAGGGAAAACTGCGTGAAACTGCTCCATCACGTTGATGATGGAGATGACGCCCTGGTCGTAGCCAAAACTGAAGCCTCCGAGAGAGGCCAGCAGAGCGGCGCCGCCGACGAAGGGCGAGTCGAAGAGGCCGCGGACGCCGCCCCGGCCGTATGAGACATCCTCGGCGGGGGTGAGGCTGATCTCGACGGTGTCGATGAAGTCCTCGACGTGCTCGCCGTGGGCGTTGTCGATGCTCTTGACCTTTTTAAGGGTCTGTGAGTCTGGGCTGGTCGACATGATCGTCGTCGATGTCGTGGCACTTGAGAGGTGGTATGTGGTGGTGATGATCAGGATGGGATGGTGTCGATAGGGTTACACCACAGGAGGTTGTGCTTAGGTTGAAGGAATGGATGGGGGAGAGGGAGCGTGCTTAGAATGAGACGAAACCCAAATGTCAGGTGAGACGAAGCAGAGCGGCTCTTATATATAGTTGAGTTCAAGACTTGGTGTTGAGTAGTCAAATGGACAACCAAGAGGGGGATACCAAGAACAGGATTTCTGGGCTATAGACGGGACCCATCCGTTTACAGACTAGGGGGGCAACGCAAGTGAGGGCGCGAAGGCAGTTCGTGCCATGCTTCTGTCATTTCCCGGCGAAGAGTACACTACGTATGGACGGACGGGCACCAGCATTAACCCTCCCCACCGGCAGAGTGGAACACGGTCCTTGTCGACTGCATCCTCCCCCACGGGGAAGACACCAAAGTGTGGAGACCAACCAAAACCTTCGCCAACCATCGGCGAACAAGACATTACTACGGGAAAAGGGAAAGAGAGGAGAGCACGCCTCTCGGTCTGAACGTGGTGAGCAGAGAGGGTTAAAGCGAGCCGTAACAAGGGTGTCTGGTTGGCTGGTTGGGCTGGGCTGCCCACCGGCGAGTTTAGCTGCGGCTGGGCGTCATGACAGCGGACTTGTAGCCGACGTGATTCCTCTTTGGGAACCCATCGGCGAAGGTCTGCGCATTTCTGTCTGCACCCCGGTCCGTTGTCACACTAGCGGCCATTCTTAGCCATTTTCCCACTGAACTTCTGAGACGCCGAGGACCCGGACAAGGGCATGTGGTTGGTTGGCCTTGGGGATGCTCTGGGCGCAGCGTTCACTCGGCGGAACAAGGGGAGGATCAAAGATAGCCCGCGCAGTGCGTGGCTGTTGAATCAATCGCGCCCCGAAAAAGCCTGGGGAAAATCTGGTTTCTGGGGCTGACGATTGTTGTATCTTTATGAATCTGCTATGACGACATGGGCCCCATTCTCGTTATTCTTGACCGTTGTCTGGGGCCGGGGTGAATCGGGATGGAGTCCCGTGCCGGCGTAGAGATTCCGGAGGTTCAATTGTCACATTATGTGAACAGCGCAGCCAGGCCCCCCAAAGGCCAAGCCCATATCCCTCGGAATTCGCTAGTGCGTTATGTCCCGATCTAGGCATTGATTGGCATAACCCGCGGGATTCAAGGTCCGACGACAGGCATCTTCAATGTACTCCCTTTACACAAAAGGAAGGGAAATCCCATTGACAATTGGCAGCGAAGTAGGTCATCCGCGGTCAACTTCAGACGCGATCAGCTGGAGAAGTGATGTGCAGTTTTGCTAGGAGTATTTTCCCCCATCGCAAGTCCCCATCGCAATGCACAAGCTAATCAGGGAATTCCACAGAATCAGGAACGAGTCCCCAGCCAAGGACAATCCCTCCTCCGATCCCGCCCGCGTAAACCGCCCTCCCGAATAGGTAATTTCCCGATTTACCCTTTGCGGAACAGGGGGATGAACAGTCAGCAAGAGAACCAAAAAATAACATCGTCTGACTTACATACATGATACACACAATTGGCTGAGTGATCTGTTGAATGATGGGGCCACAACGACGGCATCGCAACTGACCAGGGCGTGCGTCGGCGATGGGATCATTTGCGCCGACCCATCTAAGCCTCATCTTTTTAGTGACCCGTCTTGACCCCGTGTCACCGCAGCCAATTCGACCGGGGACCTGGCGCCTACGTCATTAACGAGCGGACCCAGCTGCGATAAGATTGCATCGCTGCGAATAGAACGCGTAGGAACAGCAGCGAAGAAGAAAGAAATGAATGACCGGGGCGCACGTTTGGATCAAACATGCACCATGTGACCACGGAAACTGTCCGGACCATCGTGACAGGGGCAGATTATGACGACGAAACACGTTGTTTTTCTACTCTAACGTGTCTACAAAGAGCCTCGTGACTACATCGGAAAACCCCCACGCATCTAGAACATGCAGAGAACCAGGGGTGATCTCTAAAATTTCATCATCGTAAACATTTTCCCTATTCATCATGAGTTATCATCCACGCGCCTGCCACTTGCTTGCATACATATATATAATACCGCCTACAAGCGCGCACTCTCGATACGCTTGCCCGACTCGTCAAAGTCGATCTTCTTGCCCGTGATCAGACTCTCCTGCAGCGCGCAGCCGATCTTGACGGCGTTGACAGCGCCGACGAGCTTCATCGGCGGCGCGGTGTTGTTCAGGCAGCACGCGGTGAACTCGTTGGCCTCGGTGATGAAGGCCTCGCGGAAGCGGCCGTAGTAGTCGGGCGGGATCTCGCGGCGGATGCCCGTGGGCTCGTACAGGTTGACGAGGTTGAGCTGCGGCTGCGTGTTGACGGCGATTTTGCCGCTGGTGCCAAAGATCTCGGTCGTGTCCTCCTGGCCGGCGGCCATCATGCGGGAGCAGAAGAGCTGCGCGATCTTGCCGCCCTGTTTTATCGCATTTTGTTAGTTGGTGATCTACAAGTGTAGAGAGCTGCACGGAGTGTGTTTGCTTACATAGAACTCGACAACTGCAACAGCGTTGTCTCTGTCATTGTGCTTCCTCAGACCCTCCTGCACGGCAGTGATGCCAATGGCGGACACGCTCTTGACGACGCTGTCCTCGCCAAAGAACCACAAGGCCAGGTCGATGTCGTGGATGGAGCAGTCGACGAAGATACCACCGCTGAACTCGGCGTAGTCGACGAAGAAGCCTGAGGGGTCGAGCTTGTCGCAGGTCTGGGAGCGGAAGACGGAGGGTGTGCCTACATCACCGCGGGCAACTCTCTGGTGGGCGTCGCGGTAGGAGGCATCGAATCTACGGGAGAACCCGCAAATGACCTTCTGGTTGGGGTTCTTGACGAGCGACTTCTCGTAGGCGTCAACGACGGATTGCGACTGTTACGTCAATGGTCAGCAACGCGGTGCTCATATCACATGGATAACGATGGTGAATGGGAAGATGAACATACGATGTCGACGTTTGTGCTAAGAGGCTTCTCGCACAGAACGTGCAGGCCCTTCTCAATGGCCTTGATGGCCTGCTCGGCGTGCACCGTGGTCGCGCTCGCAACGATGACGGCCTGCAGCGTCGACTCCTTGCGAAGCATCTCATCGTAGTCAAGGTACGTCCTCAAAGGACCGAACTCTGCGACGGCGGCATCGAGCTCGGCTTGCACCGGTGAGCTGACGGCGATGAGGTTGGCCTTGGGTGTTAGGGTCGCAAAGTGCCTGGCGTGTCGCAATCCTGTTGACCGGTGTTAGCGACAACAGCTCACATCGACTCGATCTGAGCCCATAGGCTTCCGCTTCGCCGAAGCTATGGGAGCTCCCTTGAGCTCACGGGCTCGGGGGAATGCGGGGCGAGACGTACCCATGCGACCAAGGCCGGCGACGGCAACGTTGAGCTTATCTCCGGACATTTTTGTGAGATTTTGTGGCTTGAAGAGAATCTAAAAGATTTCTAGGAAAGGATTAAGTCTTCCAGAGTTCAATTGATATTGTGAAAGCTTCAGAACGGCGCAGAGACGTCTATGATGATGTAGGAGAATGACAGCGCAGTATAGAGCTCCATCAAGTCAAATACCATGGGCGATGAAGGGTCTCTTTTAACATCGGCGGCTCCTTCCCTTCCCGGTATCTTTTGGCAGGTTGAAAACAGCTGCAGGCCACAAGATCAAGCCGGTCTGAACTCCGTCACCCAAAGATGCCGAATGCCATCTTGTCTTTCGGCGGTCTGGAGTTTCGCAAAGCTGGCCAAACCGCTTTCGAAACAACACGCTCGGGATCTACTATCGGCGCCACCTACCAGATACAGTAATTCCCATCAGCTGCCCCAGATTTGAATCGCCCCAAGGCCGACGGTTGGTTTTGCGGGGAAAGACAGCTTTGGAGTGCGGGGTAAATTGGACACTTAAGACGGGTTGGTCCTATTCTGTGAAGCGTTACAACGAGTTGTTTTCTTCTCCTTCTGGGCGCTTAATGCACGTTTTCACAATCTGAGCTTCGCCCGGCCACGTTTCAACGGGGACGCGGAACCATCGGCGAACAGCGAACCATCTTCCCCACATATTAGCCCTTGCTTTCTTCTTTCTTTAGGAATTCCCTCTTTAAGCAAGCTTCGCCGATGAGGCTGCTCCGCTTCCTCTCCTCCTCCTCGCTCGTCCGCCTATCCCAGCTCCCGCCACCCTTATCGACCTCCACCTCCTCGCCGAACACGGGCCAGCGACGACGGCGTAGGCGAGACTTTCCAAAGCGAGTTCGACGGAGGAATCCTGCTGCTCACGTCGCCGTCGCCAGCATACCGCGTCAGCAGCAGCCGCAACAACAGCAGCAGCCGCAGCGTGAGGGCCACGGATCCCGCTCACCCCACAGGAGATGCCAAGCGGTACGAAGCCTTGCGCAAGATGCAAAGGTACGTGCGTCCCTCTTCGCGCTTGGATTTGACCCGGTTGCGCGTGACCATTTGACAGGTTCCACTAGTCTGACGTCAAAGGTGTGCAGAGAGACATGAGAAGTGTGAGTTTGAGGCCCGTTTCCTTGGGGTCGAGGAGGCTCTTCCCGGATGAAGACCGACCGAATGCCGATAGCGTTCTCGGCCTTGGCTCCGGCCGAAGATTCTTGGCGTTTCTTCGGTGCCATTGGGCTATGCAGGTTTCCAATTCTGACTTTGATTCGTTCAACATGCAGGCGATGACCAGCAGCCCCGCTGTAGTCGATGTGAGAAGCGTGGTGTTGAGTGTGTTCGCCCCCAACGAAGGCCTTCTTTCCGGCAAGGCTCGACGGCCAACTACGACGGTGCCTTCTCTCGGGAGCAGCGGTGGGTGAACAGCAAACCGAAAGCTTGTAAGTCATTCTCCCCCTTTGCTTGTCTTCGCCAATGGGTCGGCTGACGCTCTCACGAAGTCCGTTTTGCTAGCCGCAACAACAAAACAGGCGGGGGCCCACAGGCCCAAGATACCAACAATGAGTCTCCCATCAGTAACACTACATCTCTCTCCGATCGCATAGCTGTGAACACCGCCCTCCACGAAGCCGTCCGCAACCTCTCAGAAACACCTGATGTATTGAATCACGAAAGGAGACTTGACGATGTCCAATCACAACGACTACCAACCCCCACTAAGAGACGAAGAACCGAGACTGTTCCTCATGATGGAGGCCAATTCCTCCCAGCATCGCCATCAGGCTCCGGCACATCGGGTGCATCCCCATGGTCGACGACAGCTCTGCCCACAAGCAGAATCCGTCTGAACGAGGAACCCCATGTTCCCAGTCCACACGCCACCGGTCCCTCCGTCACCGTCGATCAGTTCTCCCCGTCAGCAGACAGCTACCACCAACCCAGCGAACACGACCCCGTTGGCGGCCTGCACACCCACCCGCCGAACGACGGCATCCAAGAAGCCTGCCTCCTGCGATACTTCACGGAGGAGCTCTCTCAATGGGTTACGTGCTTTCAGAGACGCTTATACCGTGGGAAGTCCAACGTATTAACCGTCTGGTGTAGTTCGATCTGTGCGACGAAGAGAGGCACTTCCAGCTCATAGTCACCCGCCGCGCCCGCGCGTGCCAGCCCCTCCGCGACGCCACCCTCGCCGTCGCCGCGCGGCATCTCTGCCGGCACCCCCGATTCCGCACGGAGCCCGGCGGTGTGATCGTGTACCAGAACCAGCTCCTGCCGGACCTGACGCCGCAGAGCGCGATCGAGTACATGCTGAGGTGCATACCTGCCCTGCACGAGGTCTCGCGGACGCAGGACGAGGAGTATAGAGAGAATCTGGCCGCGGCCGCTCTTATTCTGCGGCAGTTTGAGGAGATGGATCCCGAAGAGGCACAGAGCGCTACGAGCTCTGAATTTGGGAATGGCATTGGCAATGTCAACTTTCTTGATATTACCAAGGCGATTTTGCGGGCTGCTCCGTCGAGGTGGTCGGGGCTGTTGAGTGCCGTGTACTGGGTAGCGGTCCGGCAGGAGATCTACTTCGCCTTGACGCTGGAGCGGTCTCCGCAGATTACAGCGCAACCGCCAGACTTGGACAGAGATACTTGCTTCGCAAATAAGCTCATTTGGTTCATGTCTGAAGTTGCCAAGTGGAAGATGGGAGGAAGGTCAGGGGCTGAGTGGGGTAAGTCTCTCGTAACTGTTTTTCAACTGGGGTGAGATTCTTCACGAGTGGATTGCAGCTCTGACGAATATGCTTGCAGAGAGGCTAAGAAACGAGGAGGAGGTTTTAATTGTCGAGGCCGCCCGTCAATTCATACCCATTGTGCAGCGGCCTGCGGATAGGTCCCGAGGTGAGATCTTTCCATTGGTATGGTACGGGTCTGACATCGAGGTCACCGCTCTGCAACACTTCATCTTGGCAAGGATGATTCTGGTGGCCGAGGACCCTAGTTTACAGTATGAAGCCTTCCAAACGCCTTTTTTGAAAACTCTTTACTGCTTGTTCGTTGAAAGCTAACCTACCCGGCGACGCAGCGGGCAAGTGTCCAATCGACGGGCGCAGAGAGATGCGGAACACCAAGTTCGCGCCATGATCCTCGAGCTTTGCGGTCTCGCACTGCATCACCTCAGAGCCCCGCCCAACTTGACCACAGCGGGAATGGGAATCATGCTATATGGCGACTACTTTAATGACCCGTGGGAAAGAACAGCATTGCTGGGGGTTCTTGAGGAATGGAGAAATCAGCACGCATGGCCTGTGAGAAAAGGTTATCAAGCTTTAGGCATATCCAATGAGTGTTGATCCAAATGGCTAGCCGGGAGCCCGGGAGACAAGACGTCAGCTGCCGGGGCAACCGTCGAAGCCCTCTCAGCTTTTTCTTTTGCCGAATATCCTTGCTGTGCCGCCTCGCCCGGGCAGTTCGTCGAACTGATCCACTGTTGCGAGTGGAAACATGGCTGCAACCCGGCCAATTGAGTCTTCCATAAGTGTGCATGTGTTGGTTACCACGCCCACCATTTCCTCTCTGTGAAAACTCCCCGAAAACAACAACAGGAAAAAGAAACTTCCATTTTGATCCAAGCTCTTCATCCATAGAGAATCAGCATAACGATGTGCAGAGTTTGCCCTCATCCCCCTTAGTCCTTCACTCCTCCGAGCAGACGGTGGGAGGTCCTGAAGCAAATCAACGATGAAAATCTGGAGGAAGAGCTAGCGGAGGCGGGATATTATCATTCGCCAATTCCATGGAAGACCATCGTCCAGCCTGCGCCCAGCCATGACGGCGCCCCGACCTTCGCCGCGTACCAAGTCTTCGAAAACACCCCAGAAGACCTGAGCCCAGAAGACTTGGAAGCTGCGGTCCGACCTCTGCGTCCCCCGTTCGGTGTCGTCGTCTACGACACGACGCACACCGCTCGCCCTGCCCGCAGTGCCCGGGCTCGCACGCGCCGTGTTTGACCGCACCTACTGGTATCGTAGGAAGCGTAACCACAGACCGGACCGGGTCGAAGTCGTCACGCTACCCCTGCCCCAGTCGTTCACAGATGCTGAGCGCGCGGAGGCTTGCGTCCGCCACTATGAGGAGGAGCTCCGGAGCCGTTTGTTAATACCTAACGTGGCCGAGGCGGTCTCCTGGTTCCTGCCGGGGCGTATCATGGAAAGCACCTACGCGCGGAGGATCCTTCCTATCAATCGCTTGGAAGAAAACGATAATGACGACGAAGTCGAGGTAGCGTCCTGGGAGGAATCGATAAGCAACGAAGAATACGCTATCGAGCATGAAGCTTGTATGAACCCCGAGGCGAGCCGTTCTGGCAGTTTTCTTTGCATCGACTGGCAGCCCCGTAAGGAGCTATGGCTTTCGCACAGGGGTCTAGCTTATGACCCGGATAAAGATAAAGAGATAAGGACCCCCTGCTATGGGTTTGAGATTTTTGGGAATATCTGTATGGAGTTGGTGGATGCGGTTGAAGTCTTCTACAACCACTTTGTACCCGATGGCGTCCTCGACTTAGAGTTAGACAAGGCTAGATGAGGTTGATTATGGTGCTTTCAATACGTGGGGAAACGAGAGCCGAAGCATCTCGGGCTGATGCTAGTAGCGGTGGACAGTGGCGTAGTACCCAATTCCTTGCGCTGCTACGCCGGCTGAAGAATCGGTCTCCTCGGACGCACCGACCGATTTACACCGGACTTCACAAGCCGACATACACCTCCGGCTTTCTCAGTCTACACGGATAGTCTTGATCCTCTGGAAATAAGAAAACATATAAAACTTCGCTGTTGATGCGTCCCACTGTGCTTCGTAAACTTCCTTGTGCCACCATCTTTGTTTTACATTTCAAACTTAGATCTTCTCAATACCTTTCTGTTGATGATCGCAACTCAACCGTAGACATCATAGCGATAGCCCTTAGTCGAGAAAGTGACTTCTTTGAAAATAGGCTGCCTGCAGTGCTTTGATTATCAAATAATACGTTCATTGACTGCCGGGTGGCAGGCGACGCCAAGTGCGAAAAACAAAGGGATAGGGAAGCGCATGGTGTCGTGAGACTCAAACTGTGCTAGAGAAAGAGACAAGTAGCGTACTAATATGGTGCTCAAGCTTATCTGGAAATAGGCAGATGGATCTAGCCTTGAATTACCTGCAGGCTTCCATAGACGGAGGAATCCGCCCATATGTCGAAACCAACGACGCACGGGGCCGGAATCATCCGCTTGAACAACCTTGCTTCTGTTACATCTTGAGTACCATTGTCACACCGCTCAATGGGTGACCAACACACACAGCCCCGTAAGGTTCCAGTCCCCCACTACGGCGAACCATTGGGACAAGTCCGCCGACCTCACCTGGGCTGCCTCCAACAACAATTGTCGCCCGGCAAGGTTGTTACATGATTCCGTGACTCGACGCTACAGGTGCTCTCTCATAGGCCAATAACAAAAATATGTATCCTTGCTAGTTATGTGTGAGAATAGTAAATGATCTTCTGAACGAACACTGAGCCTCTTGGCTTGCCAGCTTGATGGTAATAAACCTATGCACTTCCATTCACGGTTCGACACATATTCCTGACTCGGAACGCGGGCCTCACTCGCAGGGATGAGCGGAACTACTTAAACCTAGATTGTCTGCTGTCCGGAAACTTTGAGAACGTGCTTCCTAATGATTCTTCCATTTTGTTTTCCCCATACTGTACTATTTTCTGCATTGCCTTACCTCAACGCCTAAATCCCGATCCTGACGCGCAAGACAACACCGTAAATTGTGTTCCTTATCAAGAAGTACTACTGACTGACACTACGTAGGTAAAGCCATGAATCTTGCTTTCGTCCTCACCTGGGTGAGCCTGGTTGCCACCGTTCAGGCCGGATGCCAGTTTTCGTCAACCTATGGGATCTGCGCATGCGGTTCGACTGGAGAGAGATGTGACGACTGCTCGGAGTGCTGAATGTGATTTTCTGGGGATCAAAGATTTGGCGTTCGGCATAATCATGATCTGATGCAGCAGCTCGATCGAGTAGCCCGCCAAAGACTTTGATCGCCTATATATGTATATTTCTAAGGGTTTCCGGGAACGTAACTTAGTGATATTCATGGTTAGAGAAAATCCGAGCACGCTAGGAATTGGGAATAATTCCGATATACTACGCAGTAGAGCTCAGGTGCCCGTGTACAGTCCCATTGCACGGGAAGACCGAGTAGGATACCGATTGATATCATCAAATTGACCAGCTGCAAGGCGAAAGTTCGGCCTATCCGGGCCTGAGTCCCGTCTTTTTGGCTAGGTAGACTTGCTTTTTGACAGTTGTGCCTGGCGCCCGCAGCTACAGTTGTCAGGCTACTTCACGCACCTCCTGTCATTTCCGAAGCTCAACTTCAAACGAATGCTAACAAGCGGCCCAACAGACCCATCCGGTTTGACGCTGGATCGTTGTTAGATGTCGTGTATATGCCAATTGCGGGTGCTGCCGTACACCGGGCCACAATCAGAAACATGCTGTCAAGGTGCAAATGTCTTAATGACGGGTTGCGCCGCAAGTTATATGAGCCGTAGATTTTACAGCGACATCTATATGAGTCAACCTAGCCGCCAAGAGACAAAAATGGATAAGTTTGTCATCATTGTCACTGATGTATAATAGGATTAAGTGAACCTGGCATCTTTGCAGGGTCCAAAATACTGAGCGGAACGTGTTTTAATTTTGCATTCTACTGTTGGCGCGTGCCAACTACGCGTGTTGACGTTGTGGAGATGCTCAATAATCCCTCCATAACTACATCAGATCCCAAGTCCGTTCAAGTATCTTCTTCCGTTTCTAGCACTGACATTGGTGGGAGTGGATATTAATTATGGTCGTTGGTAGCCATGCATCGTGAATGAACGATGACTAATCACACATTCCGCCAATAGGTTTCCTCTCTCAGGCACCTATAAATCTACGCCACCAACCAACCAACCAACAACAACAACAACGAAGGAAAAAAAGAACCACCTCAACCCCTCAATCCCCTCAATCACTTGAACCAACAATCACAACAAATCATAGTAAGCACAACGACAAACAAACTTCCAGCTCCTCGCCCTCGCATCTCTTAGTCAACCATGTGCATAGTTTGCAATCGCAACGCTCGCCGCGACGGTTGGAAAAGAGCACCGCTGAGAGGAGAACATGAGGAGGAGGATGGCCCACGACCAGGATACCAAATCGGACCTCCCCAGAAAACCATCGTCCAAGCCGCGCCCAGCCACGATAGCTCCCCGACCTTCGCCGCCTACCAGGTCCCGAAAATAACCCCCGAGGCGGAATCTGACCTCCGGCCTCTCCGTCCCGCTTTCGGTTGCGTCGTGTACGACACCACCCCCACCGCCCGCCCATCCCGCAGTGCTCGGCTCGCGCGCGCCCTATTTGAACGCACCGAGATGTCCCGCCGCCGCGATAAGGGGCCCGACGCGCTAGACCGGATTGAAGTCGTCACCTTTCCGCTGCCGGAGACTGCCTCAAACGAAGAACGCGCGAACGCATGCGTTCGCCACTATGAGCAGGAGCTTCAGAGTCGTCTGGCTATGGCCGATAAGGCCGAGATAGTGTCGTGGTTCCTGCCCGAGCGTTTCATGGATAGCTCTTACTCGCGGATGATCCTGGCAATCAACAAGTTTAGGGCGGACGACGATGACGACGTTGAGGTCGCGTCTTGGGAGCCGGCGCTAGCTGAGAAGGGCATTGCCAAATCATCGAGGACGGCCGATGAGAGCCCCTATGGCAGCTATCTCCTCATTAAATGGCTGCCCCAGAAGGAGCTCTTTGCCGAAATCGACAACCCGGGTCACAACGCCCAAAAACGTGTTAATTGTGGTGGTGAGATTGCATTCGAGAATGTTGGCTCAGGCCTCAGGGACGCGACAAATGAGGTCTCTCTCTTTTACTCTCATTATGTGGGTGATGGTTTACTCAACCACTACTTACAGAAAGCACGAACTGTTTAATGCTTTCTCTCAATATACATATGGCCAGGCAAGGTTTCATCAACTATATGCGATCAGGAGGCGGAAGACCATTCACAAAGTTGCCTGCCCCATCCACCATCATATCCAATTGACCCGTGGCCCCATAAGCAGACCAGCCGTTGGCGGAGCTAACCCTCGGGAATCGCGCTACCGCAGCCGTAGCCCAGCCGCCAGGCCCAAAGGCGGAGTTGTACCAAGCGGGATCCGTAGTTGGATCGGTCCATTGACGCACTCCCTGGGCGTTAAGAGGCCCATGTGCGTTGAGATATGCCGCTTCCGCCGTCGTGCAAAAGCTTGCCACAGTCGCCTCGATTTCGGCCAGGCTGTCCTCGACGAAGCGCGCGTATAAGGCGCGCAGCGAGGGGTTCCCGCCGGCGTTGTTGACGGGAGCTCCAGGCCACGCTTGCCAACCGCCGCGGACAGTGAACTGTCTGTCGAATTCCCAAAATACAAAGTCGATCCAGTTGGAGACGCGCATCCACTTGTTCCAGATGGCCTCAACTTTTGCGTATTTCTGCCCCGTCGCCGAACCGGGCGGCACAAACTTGAGATAGCTGAAGACGGCCATGGCATTCCGGAGCAGTCGCCGATCCTCTTCCAGGTCACTTGAAGGATTGAAGGAGGGTTTCTCGAAACCCATCCACGTCGCCTTCCCGCTGTTAATTTCCCACTGTACCAGAGCGAGGTTGGAATCAGTGCGCTCCTTGGTGAACTTGTTTTTCTGGGTCTCCGAACGGCCGAAGCCCAACGCCACGGTATTGTGTACCGTATCAACCGTGGGGTTTTGCGTGATGCCCAGATTTGTCTGGTCGAAGCTCAGGAAAAGGTTGCCGGGGCTTGCTCCTGGTAGCTGTGCGCCAATGAGGACATTGTCAACCCATTGCGGCTCGGCCATCGAGTAGGTGCCCACTGTCGTGCCTGACCCTCTGCCGAGCCACAGATAAAAGTCTCTCAGCATCTGCGGCTCGTATATGTGCTCCGTCTCGAATCCGATTGCCGAGTACTGCGCTTCCCAGGTGGGTTTATCCATCAAAGAAATGTCTGCGTTGCACTGAAGGCCGGGGTTGGTTGCCACGACGTATTTCAGGATGTACCGGCCTTTCCATGAGTCCTGAGCATCTCCGCATTGCGCATACGACCCGAAGTCGAGAAACACATCGCCGCCGCCGAAGTTCAGGTTGACCTTCTTCTGACCAGTTTGCCTTGGGGAAAGCGATGATACGATGTCGTCGCTTGACGAGCGGCCAGAGATACTACCAGAGGCGCGAGGCACGCAGATCTCGTCGCTCAGCACAGGGCATGTGTAGGCCCTCTCCTCAAGGACAAGCCCGTACCTCCTCTTGACGTACCGTGACCTAGAACCAGGGGTGCTCTCGCCACACGCTGGACAGGAACCAACGTTCGGAGCCTCTGCCGTCGACTCTGCTGGACAAATCAGTGATCCGACGAGATTGTCTCTCTTGACCAGCCTGGCCGTGCGTTTGCTCGGCTGTGTTTCCGTGAGCGACGAAGAGGCGGCGGCGCAGGTCTCGTCAAGGATGGGGAACTGTGCGAAAAGTATAAGCCTCATCGATGTCATGACAGGCTCTACAAGATTGGAACACAAAGGAACTTAGGGCAACGTACTGTTCCGGTGGACCAAATATCGTAGTGTCGGTTCAGGCTGAACCTGAACAAGGTGCTGGGAGGCAACGGGTCAGCATATGAGGTTTGGCGAGACGAGATCCGTGGTCTGGAGGATCACGAAGACACTTACGGCGCCGATACTTCAGCAAAGACCTCGACTCGGCCGTTGATGCCGTAGCAATAACCCCAAGCCGTGTTCGAGTTCGAACTAGCTGAGCCGTACAGGCTCACAACACCGTTGACGCCAAAGTCGATCTGGTGATGAGGTTAGCAGGGGGGTTTCAGAGCTGCCACTCTCTTGTCAACAAATCTTCACTCACAGCAGCGTCGGGAATCGACTTGTCGTCGAATACGATGCCCAGCGTGACCTTGGGTGTCACCATCAAGCTCAGCTCGCCGCTGGCAGAGACGTCGTAGTAGAACTTGGGCCCCTCGAGCGGTTTCGTCGGGTCTGCCCTCTCCACACCGGCGGAGGCCAGCTTCTTGTCAGCCGTGAGGACGTCATCAGCCCTGCCGTTTGCATCGGGGAACTAGTGGGTGAAGTCCCATTCCGCGAGCGTGAGGTCGACGCGGGCCTGACCATGCAGCGTCGCGGTGCCCTGCAGCTGACCGAGGACACGGAAGTTGGGTCCGATAGTCACAATGCCGGGTACGGTGAAGGTGGCGCCAAAGTTCTGCAGCCCAAAGAGCTGGACCTTGCCGGTGAGAAAGTGCAGGTTGACGAGCGCCTCCATGTTAAGGGACGCTTTGACGGAGCCGCTGTTCCGGAAGAGCACGTGGGACTCGTCGAAGCTGCTCAGGTCACCCATGTTTCCGATCAGCGTGACGAGAGCCGACGTTTCGATGTTGATATTCAAGTCGGCCCACGCTTTGAAATAGCCCGTTGTGTCGACCCCTTTGATCTGGCAGGATATCGTCTCGTCGTACAGGTCCCAGCGGATCTGCTGGTTGACTCGGTGTCGCACCAGCTCGTACTCCTCGTCCACATTTCGGAGCCTATCTATCCAGTCCTTGATGGAGCCAGATTTGGAGAACCAGCGCGAATGCAGTTCGTGCAGCTTGTGCTCGGGCGTCGACCGCTTGTCGATGGACCACAAGTGGTACATGTACTTCTTATACGAGCCATCATGGTGGCGGTGGACTTCTTCCTCGATCTGTCGCTTCGATCTCCTGATCTTTGTCGGCGCCGCGGCGACGATGTCGGACCAGTACCCTGGATCGTCGCTGTAGTCGATGCGTATCAGGACATTAGATCCTCCAGCACGCCTCCTCAGCGGGGAGAAGTCATAGTCAAAGGTGAGGTCGTACACCTGGGCGTCATCCAGTTCCGGTCTCCTCTTAACCAGGCGGTGCGGCATCGTCTGGTTGCTGGACGGCGACAGGGAGACGGCCATGGCGTATCTCCCGGGGCCGTAGCCCTCGGGCATCTCGATCACCGTCTCCGCCACGCCTCGTCCTTTGTGGATGAGGCCGCAGTTGCTCGCCTTGGAATTGTCGGTACACACAGCTCGGACTGTTTGGCGCTTCTCGTGCAGTGCCCCCGCCTCGCAGTCGAAAAGCTCCCAGTGAGACCCATCCCGCTTGCTCAGAGACGTGAGCTCACTCTCGGGGCCCGACATGATGTACCAGCCGAAGGAGTTCTTGTCGGCGTTGGTGCTCTCTTCCGGGGTCGGATCAGCCCCGCCCATGGTTGGGTCTATCTTGACGTCCCATTTCTGCTTGTCCGTTGACGGTCCTGGCTTAGGAAACAGATTCTCCAGCGGGACTGGGAGGGTCTTGATCTGCCGCCTGAGCGCATTGGGGTCTGCGCAAAGCGTGCGTTGTTCCGTGACGAGGACAGCCTGGCTGATGCCCAGTCCGCTGGTCAATTCAACAGCGGTGCAGTCTGCGCCTGCACCGAGGTAGGACGAGGCGATGGCAGTCTTCCCCAGTGGGCATGTCTTAGCCGCTTCGCATGCCTTCTTGCCGCCGTCCACGGTGCCGCCGACGCCAGACCACTGGAAGGAGGATGTTTCGACATCCTGGTCGCAACAGTAAGGCTTCCAGGAGTTGACGCCGGCGTCTCCCTGGCATGTGCCGTGGCCCGGGGCGCTTTTTGCGTATGTAACGAACTTGCGCCCTTGCGAGCATGTCTTGGATGATGTGGGAACACCGTTAGAGACGATGCTGACGCACTTGTCCTCCCAGGCGCACACGGATTCGCCCGCTTCTACGGCGTCACAGCAGAAGGTAGCCATGCCAAAGAAGCAGTAATTCTCTACCGCCTTTGAGTTGATGAACCACTTGTCGGAAGCAATGGCGACCTGGCCAGTTTTGCACCCGGGCGTGCAAGAGCCTCCGTCCAGCCGATTCCATCCGCAGGTGTCGGGATTTGGCGTCTGGCCAAGAGGACAGCATAGCGACTTGAACATCTTTTCCCCCGTACCTGCCTTGGTGTTACAGCGGTTGACAATAAGGCCTTGCTTCCCGGCGGGGCAGCTCGGAACACTAACAGTCTGGCAGTCGGACCAGGAGCACTGGCTGATGTCCACGCCAGTGTAGTTGGACGAGTCGTCGTGGTTTGTACCGGTCGTCAAGGAGAGGCTTCCGAGACCTCCTGGGTACAAGGTGGCGTTGAGAAGCCGGTGGTCGTTGTCGTCCAGATCTATGGACCATAATGCGAGACCGAGAAGACCCTTGCTCTTGGCGTACTTGACCTTTTCGATGATGGACTTGCGGTCTTCGTAAGACACCCACTGACCGTCACCGTAGCTGGGGCTTCAATGTTAGAAGTCTGCAACGGGAAAGAGAATCATGAAATCGATGGCAGGACATACCTGAGGTAGTTGACACCGGTCTTGTCGTCAATCTTGCCGTTGTCAATAGCAATGTTCTTTTGAATCTCGTCGTAAGACATGAACCCGGGCCGTCCGGTGCATTGCCCGGCTACGCCAAAGCCGGAAGCGGCGCAACCGATGGCGGAGCAGGCCTTGTCGGAGAGCGAATAGGTGCGGCCAAAGAAGCCGATACCAAGGTTTATCTGGTTGGTCGGGACCCCTGCGTTAGCCAGAAAGCTCAGCGCCGCGTCAATGGAGCTCTTATCTGACACTGGTCGAGTGGTGCTCTTGTCAGTACTCTCCAGATCGTAGGCCACGAGGTTGATCCAGCTTGCCGAAGCGGCCATTGAGGCGAGGTCGAAGCGCCGGAGGACGGTCGTATCAACAGGCAGCGTGAACGAGATTCCCCACGAAGAAGAGCCTGTGGATTGCGCGTCAAAGTATTCCCGCATCTCGCTCAGCAGCATAGCAAAGTTGGTCGCCTCGTCAGCGGACTGCGGCCACTGCCAGTCTATGTCGACACCATCGAAGCCAAAGTTCCGGAGGAAAGACACGAGGTTGTCCAGAAACTTGCGGCGGTTCTCATGGGTGCTGACCAGGTCACGGAAAATGCCCTGTGTGTCCGACGCCCTTCGCGACCCGGTGGAGAAGTCATAGCCCCCAAGTGTCAACCAGACGTGCAGCCCGGTTGCCTCTCCCTTGAGCGCCGCTAGCTGTCTCATCTGGTCGTCCCCGGTGCTCGCGTCAGGAACGAGAACGAACGTGCCGGGATCGATCCAGGCAAACGCAACGTTGACGTGGCTGACCGAGTCCGTCTGCACAAAGCTCGCCGACCGCTGCGCACAACCACGTCGGGAGATGCTGTCAGCCTGGAAGTATCCGACTATCAAGTCCATCCCACCGGAGTTGCCGCCTTCAGACTCGTCGTCCTTGGAGGTGCACTCGGGAGACGGGCAGTAGCCGTGCGAACAGGTGAAGGCACATAGGCCGTTGTCATTTCCCAGGTTGGACTTCACGCTGCTGACCTTGACCACGGGGGGCGGCAGGTTCAGAGATCCCTCCATGGTGCAGAAGCAGGAGAAGATGGGACAGAAACCATAACTGCATGCCCAGCTGCAGATGCGGGCGAAGCTGCCGTGTCCGCCGCCCTTGATGCACGTGTTTGGGTTGAACGGCGATGTCTCGGGCACGTACTCGCGCTGCTTCTCTGTGGAACAGGCGGTCGAAGGACAGTAGCCCAGGTTGCAGGCAAATGTGCAAAGACCACCATAGTTCGCGTCGCCGTTGCCTGGGTAGCCCATCACACTGGTCGACTTGAGCTGGTCGAGGGCCTTTCCCATATTGGTGCAAATACAGGCGCTCGAGGGGCAGTATCCGTACTTGCAAGTGAACTTGCATAGGTCGTTGAAGTTGCCCTCGCCCCAGCCTGCGATGCAGACTTGGTCAGACAAGTCGCGAGGAGGCTTTCCGGAGACGGATCCGCCGCTGGAGGCCGAGCCAACCCAAGGGTTCCAGTTGGTGACGCCGGAAGAACAGTCTCCCGAGATGCCCTGCGGGACCGAATAGTCGATGACGGTGCTGCCGCCCCTGATGATTTGAGCGTGCCATGCACCGCCAGTCCCCAAAACGGGGATGCTGGTGTGGTAAACGCCTACGCCGCCATCGGGCGTGTAGTCCCAGTCCTTGACGGAGTAGTCCCTGCCACCGAAAGAGACCCTGAGCTCGGCCTGGCTAGCCAAGAGGACGGAGAAGTAGATGCGGTCCGGCGTCAGGTCGCGTGCCCTGTACTCGAGCTGGAGCTGGGAGGCCGTGTTTCCGGTGGTGCCCCCGTCTGCGCAGGTGTCGCTCAGTGACGTCCTGAACCAGGTGACCATGCTCTCCTTCGTGAAAGAAGCCGTGCCTGTCTTGTATAGATCGATCAGGTAGGGCAAGTGTTCTCGCCAGCCGTCGTGCGGCATGTTCTTGACGTAGTTGTACGGGGCGTCTCCGACGTCAAACGCTTCATATTGGGTGTCATCAAGAGGTCCGATGTAGTGAGATTCGCCGTAATCATTCCAGCTGATGATCTCCAGGAACTCGGGCTCAAAGTCCATGGATAACACCTGCTTCCAGCGCTCGTACCACAGATCGCCGCTCTTCCACAGCCAGTTCTTGCTATAGCCCGGCAAGTTGGTGAAGAACCAGGGGGAAACGGGCATCATATACGGCTTGCCCCCTAGGAGCTGGTTGTACGAGGCGTCGATATAGGTAGTCATGTTGCGCTGTCCGTAGGGCCACGCGGCCCAGTTGAAAAGGCCGTCGGCCACACCATCAGCGGCCCTCAGCGCCGGGCCCGCGCCCAACGAGGACCAGTCCGGTATGAAGAAGCAGCCCGTGTCTGCCTTGATACTATGCCAATCATCGGCATTGTCGGGACCCTCGAATGTCGAGACGAAGGGCTTCCCGTTGTACTGGAAATGAGCAGGGCTGGAGCTGTACTTCTGGATGAGGGCTTTGACCTCGGCCATCGGCCAAGGGACATCGCCACCGGCATAGTCGAAGGAGAAAAAGAGTTGGAAGCCCTTGGCGCTTGCGGCAGCGAAGGCGTTGGCGATCTGCTCGTCGTTATACTTCCAGCCGTGCGCAATGTTCAGAGCGAAGGCGTCAATGTGCGCTTGCTGCGCGAGAGCGATGTTGTCTCGCCACTTGGTAATGTCAAACGTTTCTGTGTTGCCAACCATGAAATGGGCAAAGACTGACTTGCTCTCAACGCCACTGACAGCAAGAAGCGCCGCCAGGATGAGTGTTGTAAGGAAAAGCATCATGTGCTTGTGCCTGGGGTAGCCCAGATAATGAGTGTAAGTTATATGATGATAATGAAAATCAAATGAGTGACATTTCCGCACAATCAGTGTCAGCACGGGTGGGAACGAAGGACTGAACAAGGTAATAGAGCCAGGAAATTACAGAGAGAATGAAGGGAAAGGGAGGAGAGTGAGAATGAGGGAGAGGGACTGAAGTCAGCTCATGATATATCGCTCATTGCTAGGTTGCACAAGCAAGTCTGCTTGAGTATATGCAAATGACCATTAAGACCGGAACATCTCGCCTGCATCTTAGGTGGATATCACAAAACATCAAGGTTGTTGGAACAAGGTTATATTCCAACTAAGTTGAGGTGTTCGGGCACCAGGACCAACCTTCAACGGTCTTGCAAAGCACTAATGCAATAGATTCCAAGCAGCCAGACATCGTTCCGGGACACCCAGAGAATCGACAAGCAATGGTGTCTGACTCGTAAAGAGTGAAGAAACCCCTGCACGTTTTCGGGAAAGGGTCATTTGTCCCCAGGACTCGGTCATTTTTGTCCGCCTGGAGCGCGAGACGACTGTGGGAACCAAGCAGTTTCTGTTGTGTTATGGAGAATCGACTGGCCGCGCTCTTTTGCCATACCTGAGCCGCTTACCATTTCCAGCGTCCATCTCCCGGCCCCGCAGCCGAACGTCGAATTTTGAGACCATGTTGCAGGGGCCGCGAACTTATGAAGCGGGTACTTCTGGGATCCAAGTCTGGACTGTTCTGAATGGCAACTGCAGGTTTACTCAGCAGAGCAAGTCAACGGAGCGGCGGAGAGTATGAGCAAGAAAACTGATAATGCTTAAAGTCGAGGTGTAGCTGGAGGTGGTTGACGGTGGTTGAACCAAGCATTTTGAACGTTACGATGCCAACGTCTTGGAACATGTTCATTGACGGGACCAAAATCAACCCACCCCTGTCTGACTACAGCGAGAGTCAATTACAGTCCCACTGTCAAAAGGTTAGCGCCAACAGTCCCTTGAACTGACCCCATCGTCTTCCATGTCTATTTACACTCTCACCAGCTTAGCGCCAACAATATCACACCTTGATTCCCAAGGGCCCCCTGCATGCGGAAGAGACTGTGGCCTGACATCGTATTCGTCGTCAAACGCGCTCAGATGCGCAAATGACAAAGGCGGGGCTTGCTGCCTACGGAGAGTGGGATTCTTCAACTCACCTTGATCCACCTGTGTCTTTCTTCACTCGCGTTCTTCAACCTCCAAGCATCAGAACGAAAATCAGTTTCTCGCAATAGATGACAGAAAAGAAAAGATGAAGGCCATTCGAGTCTCCCTTTCAACGGTTGTCTGGGCGGTTGTTGGCTTCCGCCAGGTCCTGGCTGATGTCCGCATCCCGGCTATTCCCCAAGGCACGGAGGGTCTCACCGATACTTGCATCAGGGTTCTCAACCAAGCGCTCAACTGCGACGCCTCTCTGAACTGGGCGACTGAAACCAACAACTTCTATAGCAAGAGTACCATTGACTTGCTCTGCACGTCCGACTGCAGGGCGTCTCTCAATGGGTATATAGAACAGGTGAAGTCCGCCTGCGAGACAAGCCGTTACTCTGGCCCCAATGGCCTCAGCTACCACGCCGGCTATACCGCCCAGCTGGTTTGGGAGAGGTTCAACATACTCTGCACGTCCAATCCGTACGTCAGCCACCATCATCCATGGCTCTGCTCGTCGAATCTGCGACTGACGCTGACAAACAAAACAGTGCCGGTGAAAACTGCAACCTGCTCCTGGGCAATCTGGCCGGCATCGACCCCGAGAACCAACAGCCGACAGCCGCGGGTGACCCGAGTCTGATGTGCAACGATTGCGCCCTGTCCGTTGTCAAGACCCAGGTCGAGATGCCCCTCGCGTCCAACGCCGACATCTCCAGCGCCCTCAGCTCGATTGCGTCGTCCTGCAAGACGACCGTCGCCGTCACCCCGCCCCCGGCCGCGAGCCCTCCCTGGGTCAAAGTCGGCACGGCTCCCATCGCAACCTCGACAGCGACACCTGTGTGTGCCGGCAAGACGTACATTCTCCAGGACGGAGACACGTGCCAGTCCGTCGCGCAGAAGCAGCGCATCAACACCGCCCAGCTCCTGATGGCGAACAATCTCCTAGCCGGATGCTACAACTTCCCCACGGCCGCCGGCACCGCGCTGTGCATCCCCTCGGCGCTCACGTGCGATCCGTACATCGTGAAGAGCGGCGACACCTGCACCACCATCGCCAACGTTGCCAAGGCCACGTGGGCTCAGATCGTGTCCTGGAACGCGGACCTGGGGAGATCGTGCCAGAATGTGAGACGCTACGCCGGCAAGGTGGTCTGCATCTCGAACCCAGGAAGCACCCGGGCTGGGTCCGGCTCGGGCATCACCGCTTCCGAGACATCGACGGCGACATCCGCGATTGAGTAAGTGGTTTTCTGTTGATTCTTTTTCGCTTTACCGCTTGTTTCTGCCTTTGGAGACAGGACGCAGGCAATCTTACCGGCCTCGATGCGAGTTGACTGACGTGTTGCTTTTTTGTTTATAGCACGGTGTTTACTCTCTCCATGAGACCGATCCCGATGGATAACGGCCACACAAACGTCATCATCACCGACATGTGGGCTGGGAACGATGAAGAGGAATTGTGAAGCGCTGGTCTCGGTGTAGAGGACTCGTGATGTTGTTGAGGTGACCAGCTTTGTGAGGGCAAAAGGGGATGTTGATAAGCTGGCAGAGCGAGTTGTGTGAGAGACCGCACTCTGTGGGGTGGTTGCTGCCTCAACCAGTGGCAAATCGAGAGAAAATGACATGATTTTACGTCATCACTGAGAAGACTCGACATACAGGTAGAAGTGATGGATAGGTTGAACGACGAATGTTTCGGGACTATTACTTACCCACAGCTCTAGGGTAGCTACATAGTCAAGGCACATATTCATCAATATCATCATGCGTACGAGGAAACCAAAGTCTACCCAGAAATGAAATTGGAGAAGGGTGCTAAATCACAGCAAGCGATCAGGCAGTAGGTCATTTCTCTGTTGATTGGGTAGTGCAACCTCATGTTGCCTTGATCCAGTTCACTGCCTTTTTGGCCCGGCCCAAGGGAGTGAGCAAACAGTCAGGGGGTCGTCCTCACCATCGGGTCGGGTCAAACGCAGGCTTGTTTGCTTTTCTTTTCGTTTTCCCTTATTTCACTGCAAATCAAATCCATCCGAAAGGGAAGTTGACTGAAGACTTGGAGACTTACCACTGTTGTTGTGGTATTGTTCATTGGTACTGATATACCATGTTTTCTAGAAGAACCTGTCAATCGACCAGGCTAGGTTTCTAAAATGAGACGAACATGACCTCTGCCAAGGAAACAGCCTCTTGCCAAGGTTACACGTAGTGAGCAGATGAACGCATAAGCAGGCTGGCACCTACATTCTCGGACTGAACCGACTCCCACGTCAGCAGCCAGCAGATATGCAGCCTGGTGTTTAGGTGCAGAGCAACTACAAAGGCATCCAGAAGGAGGAACTCCCTCCGTAGAAGCCATTTCTTGGTCATCAGCTAATGCACATGATCAATACCTGCGCCCGATCAATATTGACAACGTCAAAAACTCTCCGTCTATGCGCGCGGACCTTTGGAGTTTCGGTCCGCGGAGCATGCTATTGACACAAGTTGCGCAGGAGAAGCGTGCTCTGCCGGGTTCCAGGTCGAGTTGATATAAATGCTCTGACAGTTGCAACTTGATTGTAGTCTAAAAAAAACCCATCATGGCCGTGTCTGGTAAATAACTTGCCCACACTTGAATCATGCGTCGAGTACTCTTCCTCTCATCCCTGGCGCTTCTCGCCGAGGCGCAGAAAGTGGGCGACCTCCAGCAAGAGATCCATCCCAAGGTCTCCTGGAAGCAATGTACCAGCTCCACCTGCGACACAGTCCAAGGCGAAATCACCATCGACGCAGAATACCGCTGGATCCACGTCGTCGACGACTGGCACAGCTGCTTCGAGCGCCAGGAGTGGCAGACGGACTACTGCAACTCGACCCAATCCTGCACCGAGCTCTGTGCCGTTGACGGCGCCTACTACCCCGGCTACGGCATCGTGACCAACGGCGACTCCCTCTCCCAGCAATATGAGACGCCGATCGATTTCAGCAAGAGCCAAAACTCCAGAGTGTTTCTGATGGAGGACGGTGGGGATAAGTATCAGACGTTCTCGCTGCTTGGGAACGAGCTTGCGTTCGATGTTGACTTGGGGACGGTGCCGTGCGGGTTGAATGGAGCGTTGACGTTTTTGGCCATGGAAGCTGACGGGGGGTTGGCGAGATATGAGGGGAATGAGGCGGGAGCGAGGTATGGAACGGGGTATTGTGATGCGTCGTGTACGAGATCGTTGAGGTTTGTTGGTGGCGAGGTGAGTCAACCCAGTCTTTGCGGTTGAGAGATCATACACTGATATTGATGTAATCCAAGGCTAATTTTGATGGTTGGCATCCTTCCGCTTGGGATCCCCTTCGCGGCGAGGGCGACCGCGGCGCATGCTGTCCGGAGTTTGATGTCTGGTAAGGGCCCTTGCTACGTGATCTGGCATGGCTCATCGTCGTAGGAACTCCAACTCCAGAGCTTTCCAGACGTCTTCCAAGATTTGCAGCCGCATAGACTCCTATTCCGTTTGCGAAAACGGTGCCTGTGTCCAGGACCGTCTGCCGCAGTGCGACAGTGATGGCTGCGACTATAACCCATACAGGCTTGGTGTCACGGACTTTTACGGCATTGGAGGGGATGTGGATACATCGAAGAAGTTCACGTATGAATACTTAGTGCCCTTTTCTGACTGAGAAATATGTCTAAGCTGATGTTTCTTCAGAGTCGTCACTCGGTTCGCGGAGGACAAGATCACCAAGTTCTTCATCCAGGACGGCAAGAGAATCGATGCTCCATCCCCGGCTCTGCCGAACTTTCCTGATGTCAATGGATTGAGTAAGGACTATTGCCGGATCAAGACAGTGGAGTTTAGTGAACCGGATATCTTTGAGGCTCTCGGAGGCGTGGCCCGCCAGAACGACATCCTACGCCGGCCTATGGTGATGGCGCTGTCCATCCAGGATGATGTACGAAGCCTTCTTCTGTCTTTCTAAGATTTGAGAAACTCAACTGATGTGGCATCGCCCAGTACAATGCTTGGAACCTTTGGCTCGATTCCACCTACCCCGTCAACACAGGCAATTATCCTGGCGTTACTCGGGGTCCTTGTCCGTGGCAGGAGAATGATCCGAATGACTTGGACGTGCAGTGGGGTTGGTCCAAAGCGTAAGAATCGTTCGTGCCTACTGGAGGACCTGACTAATCCTGGTTTAGCAAGATCGCGTGGTCCAATATCCGCTTCGGGCCTATTGGATCTACTATCAGTATCTGATGATGTACGATGGGATGGAAACCTTTTCCATGACGATAGAATCAGCAGAACGACACGTGGGCATGATTAACGCCGCCGTGGCCGAGTTCACATGCATTTTAACACAGTTATCATCTCGAACAACCATCATTTAGACCTAAGACAGTCTTTACCTCAACTCCTTCGCATCAACCCAGTTCCCATGCAGCCCCGCTCTCAGCCTCATAGGCACTTTAACCACTGCCGCCGCCTCCGTGAACTTCCGTGTATCAATAACGTGCAACTCACTAGACATGGTCTTGTAATTATTGACCAGCACCACCAGAAACCCGTCTCCCTCAGCCGCATCCTCCCCTCTCGGCACAAACACCGGCTCCTGAACCATGTGCGTGGATCCAGGGTAGTACACCTCCAGCTTCCCCGTCTCGTGGTCCAAGTGGCCCAGCGCGTTGTACAGCGGGTGTCCGCCGCCGAGCACGGGCATGATGGCCGCAAAGTCGGTCCCCAGCGACGGGTCCATCATGTCGAACCAGCTGTGCCGGTGCGCCTTGGTCGCGAAGCGGTCGTCGATGCGCGGAAACTCCATGTCGTGCTTGAGGATCACCGTCGGCTTCGGCAGGTCGAGCGAGTGCTCCGTGGCCGTGGGGTCGAACTCGAAGCGGACGTACTCGGCGTGGATGTCGTGCGGGTCCGGCGCGTTGCCCTCGGCGTCGGGCCACCAGAAGAAGACGTTCTTGTCGGTGAGCGGGAGGTCGAAGACGATTTTGCCGGCCGGGGTTTCGTAGGCGTTTGTGGTGTGGCCTGGGAAGGCGTTTGGTGCGCGGAACCACTGGATAGTTATCAGTCAGTCTGTTAAGTGGCAGGTATCAGAGTGATTCGTGCTTACCTTGACATCGCTGCCTTTGGCACCGCGTCGGGGCAGGACGCCGATGTAGATGGGGACGTTCGAGTCCCATTGCCAGTGCTCACCTCCGGCTTTTAGTCTCTCGATGTCGCATATCTGGGGGATGATTGGGAAGAGGACCTGCGAAGATTAGCAAACCAGATCACGGCATGGCAAGGTGATGGGCTTCAACATACCCAGTTATCCGTCACTGCGAAATCATGAATCATCCCAACCACCGGCGCTATCAGCCACACCGTCTGGTTGAACTTCCCATCTGCGTCAATACTGAAGTAACACACGTCGGGTGTTCCGTCACCCTTGGCCTCGTACCCAAAGCACACGAGCTCGCCCGTGACAGGGTCCAGCTTGGGGTGTGCAGTGAAAGTCAGGCTGGGCAGCTGGCCGTCAAAGTCGCACGGGCCCTTGGTCTCGAGGGTAACGGGGTCCATAAGGTAGGGTGCGGCGTCCTCTTTGATGGCGAGGAGAGATTTGTTGAAGTAGTAGATGTTGGTGTTGGCTGTTGTGCGAACTTTGAACTCTACTGCGTCGGTGTATTTGTTGCGGTATTTTCCTATGAGCAATTGGTGTTAGTGTATTCAGGCTATATTAGTGAAAATGCAATCAGGCGAGGAATTGATAATTACCTGCCAGCGCTCGGTCTGCTTCTCGTTCTCGAACGAATTTCTCCGTCCTGACATATTTTTGCTGGAAATCAACGTTGCCGTTGTGGAAGCTGAAAGCTGACACATTTCCGTCGCCATTAAACCACTACACAAAATAAAATCACAGGTTAGCAACAATACCAGCCAGTTAAAATTGAAAGCATTTGTTCATCGGTCAATCAAGCTTACAGGATCATTATCAATGAAGGGGGGAAATTGCGGATCCGGCATGACGCGGTAGAAAGTGCCGTCCAGCTCGGTTGGCACAGTCCCGGCAATCTCGAGGTTGCGGACCTCGCCCTCGAAGCGGCACGGCTTCATGAAGCCCGAGAACTGGGGCCGGTCGGGGAAGGATTTGGAGGGTGGGGCCGTGGCAGCCGCCAACGAAGCACGGAAGTGGCCGGCCATGTTTTTTTTTTCTGATGTGAGCGGAAATCGGTGCTTGCTGCAGCGGATACGAAATTGGCAGCTATCGCAACCCAACGTAACGAGAGCGAAAGCGGAAAAGCGACGAGGTGTGGGTGGGAAAGACTGGAAGGTGTCCAAAGCTCCTTATCAACATCCGGGGGGGTGGTCGGTTTCTTTGCGTTGCCTGTGTCTTGAGAGAGGGTCTTTTTAGGTTTGATTCCGTGGAGGAGAGAAAGTCTAGATTTTTAAAGTATTCGCCTCCCGTCTCAGTCGTTGTTCTCACAGTCCGGGGTACGGGCATTTTTCTGGGCGAAGGCACCGCCGCGGGCACTCCCCGCGTTGCATGCTGTGGTGGACATGCCGGGGCCCCACACTCCCCGCCGGCGGCGGCTAGCCCCGCGGAGACACATGGTGCCAAGCTACATCGGTCAGAACTTGCGATTTTCTTGCCCGAGTGTGACGGCTCCCACCGGGTTTTGGATTATGGATGACGGGATTCGGCAGAGTCTAACGGCAACTCTGCCTGTCTGTTTCCCTCTGCACATGCCTTTTTGCCATATCACTGCATTGAGTGATCTGCGTTGCTGAGACCACCGGATCGTCCCCTGATTCAGTTGTCGGGGACCGACACCGACCCGAGCTAACTACGAGAGACTCGGCTGTTCTGAGAATGGAGCTATAGAAGTGAGGCCCGCGGTGATGCCCAGACTTGCTTGACCATTTAGTGAGATGCCATTGGTTCATCTGGGTGAACGGTGACCGGGGCCGATTCCTATCTCCCCGGCCCGGCCGTGTAAAGTCCGCGGGACCCACATCTGTCAGCGGCCCGGCGGACATCTACGGCCGTGCAAGGCCGATGGCAGTGATATAAAAGTCGGAACCAAGCACCAGGCTACATTGTGCGTCTCTTTTATATTTCATAATTGGATCATCTGCGACTTTTTGACGGCGGCAGCTTTGTAACAGGACTAAGGAGCACACTATGGTCTACACTTGACATGTGGGATGTTCGGCAGGCAGTCCGTCAGAAATACCTGTTTTTTGAACTGTGTCACCATCGTGACTGAACTGGTCGCAGAGTTGAGGAGAATGGTACTGACTAACTACCTGATACTAACATATGTGAGATGGCACTGTGATCAAGTGTCCCTTTGCGTTAACAACGTCCTAACCGCACCTTGCGGTGGACCATGCAAGACCACGGGACTGAGAGCAGCTCATCAATTACAAGATCGGTTCCGAAAATATTTGTGAATAAAACGTGCTGCAGTCATCATGATGATCTGACACAGTGACTTGAAAAGAGAAGAGATGGAGAAGAGAAAGCAAATCCCAACAAGGACTTTTAACAATGCCAATTAATTGCTATTAAAATTGCGGCAAACCAAGATGCTAAAGCCGTCTGTTGCAGCATTGACGTATTACATGATGTTAGGTTCTAATACTAACTGACCATTGATTAAGTCAATCTAGAACACCGAATACATGGTACGCGTACATTTAATATGTAGTGCTGCTCGTATCACACGATCTGAGGAAAATATCTCAGCTACAAGAGACAAACGCATCTTTCAACCAACGCAACACCAAGGCCAAAACCTCGCTGAAAATACCCACACAAAGATGACGAACACCATCCTCTCTATTCGTACGATCAGAGCCCACCTGTGGAGGTCCCCCAAAGACAGAAACTCTGACATCCACAGCCCACCCCTTTCTTCTGCCCATCCTCATCAACCCTAACCCCCAGCCGAGAAACGCCAAAACGCCAGACATCCAGGAACAACTTCGCAAAAGCCCCATAGAAAGCTTAACCCGACAAGCTTCAAATGTGTGCCCGTCTTACGCCCTCTCTGCGTTAACGCCACCAACCACGTAACCACATCCAGCACATCCTCATTTCCCTGCCCCCCCCCCCCCCCCCCCCCCGGGGCAGGCTTCGTATTTGGGATAGGCGTGACGAGGGCAAGGAGAATACAACCTTACACGCTTTTTTCTTAGTCTAGTGTAGTTTTTTGGTCTCGGGTACCTGATTGCACCATCAACCGAACGATCTAACATCGGACCAACCCCATTTCTCACTATCCATCCCGGCACGTACACGTCTGCCTACCTACCCTTGCCGTCACCGTCACCGAGAGAGAGAACACGCGCGGGCGCGCGCGCGCGTATGAACCCACATCACGACTACCACCCCGGCCCCTTCATTTTACTGTACCACACTCTTGGGTTTTGGTTTGCCAAAAACGCCACGGATAGACAAGCACACAAGCCACATTGGAAACCCAGCTCCAGCTAGCGCATCTCCCGTTCGGCAAACCACGCTGCAAAGCTCCACCCCGAGGGAAGAAAAAAGGTCCCCCAGCTCCAGTATCCCCCACATTCCGACCCAGTTCCTCGTCATCCTCCCTTTCCATGTTGAGTATTCCCGTGGGCTCCCTTTCTTTTTTTCTCTCTTTAATATCGAGGGAAGGGTAGATAACATATGATCGACACAGAAACCGCGTGGCAATTTTTTTTTTTTTTTTTTTTTTTGTTCCTTCGGACAAGTTTGCGAACCCGAGGTCCAGAATTATCCCGACGGGGGGGGCTCTTCTCTGTAATAAGTTTCGGATCCGAGTATAACACGTGACACAGATCGAGATATCCGCGCGGGAATTCAATACCATCGGCGCCTGCGTTCCTTTCCCTTTCCCTGCCGTGCAAAATTGCCGCTGTCCGTAAACCACCACCGCAAGCTTCACGCTTGGCTGTTCATCTCCCAAATCATGCCAATATAGCCACTCACCACTAGCTCAACACTTTAAACCAAACCTTCTCAAGGTGATAGATAGCAAAGCAACAGGAACGAACACCTACCTCCTGTGAAATCTATCCGAACCACAACCTCAGACACATAACCTCCCCTCGATACCCCACACACACTCTCTCTTACATGGCAGCAGCATATGTGCATATGCAGCTTTTGCACTGCCGGATTGCCAAGCCGCCATCCGGCGCCGACTTTCCATCAATCTGTGTCGCATTTTGGGCAGTTCCTTCTGCCTTACTGGCCTTCGTACCTCCGCCGGCGAACGGCGGCGGCGGTTGTCCTCCTCCCTTCCTTGCCCGCCCTGCTAACTACATCCTGACCGAAGAAACATCGCCCTCACCCCCAATTCCCGCCTTTCATCTCCTAGCCCTGCGCCCATCGAAAACCTCCCTCCATCCCTCCCACAGCACGTGCCTCCGCCAAGACCGCCTGCTCACGACATGAAATGATGCTCAGCGAGCTTGCGCAATCCCATCAATTAACCTGCCCCCATTCTCAAAGGCCAAGACCTAACCACTTAGCCTCCTGTCTATCAACGTTGTGCACCATTACCTTGCTGCACATCTCCCATCGTAACACGTAGGGCCGTCACAGCCAAGACCCCCTCCCATCCGCCCGGCCAAGCCCGGCCGTTCCTCACCTCCTGCACGGCACGCAGCAAAAAAAAAAAAGACCACCAAAACCGTCGCAGCTATTTGAGAAACCAAGAAGATCCCTAAACCAGGGGATGGAGGGGCCACCCGCGCCAAGCGAGCCAACAGCAGCAGCCGGCCAAGACGTCCTAATCCCAAGAATAAACGGGCAAAGGCGGCCACGGTCCACGGAGCCCCAAACATTGGATGAAAACAAGAATTAACCGGGGCGCCTATCCGTCGCCTTCTGGGCTTCAAACCCGTCTTGGCTTGTTTTGCGCGCTGACTAACGAAACATGGAATCCACACTCGCCCCCTCCCCGACGCAGCACAGCTGGAGCGGAGATCGTCAGCTCGTCAAGCAGTTTGCTCACCGACAGATTGACTCAATCATCACCAGATAGTGCAGTGCAATGATGTAATAGTTGAAAACGTTGGGTTGATTTTTGATTTTGCTTCTAATCCTGCGGATATGGCTTGTTCAAGCTCGCGATCCGAAGCCTCCCATCTTCTCGCCCGTCTCAATGGAGCAGGCGGAGAATACAAAGAATCTTTTTTAAACTTCTTCGACTCATCAACTCCATTCGGCCAGATACAAAGTCCATCTGGTGCCCATCGTCGCTCATGCAAAAGATTCGAAATGCAAGACAAGCCAGCACACGTGTAGCTCCCTGAACGCCCCCCCAGGAGGAGCTCGGCGTCGTTTTTTGGGCGAGCCAGTACTGTCCGCGGCTCCAACCCCCGATCGCCGGCTCTCTCGCCTTCCCTCTGACCCCGTGACGCGCGGGGTTTGGTTGTATATAAAATGACCAGGCAAGCCCTGCCTTTCCCATGGTTGCGCCTTGTGCCGCCAGCTTCCAGCGAACATCCAAGTGGATTTTTGAACAAAGAAAAAAGAAGTGAAACAAGTAAATGATTTGGTAGTAGATACAGTCCGTACTCCGAACCCGAGAGACCCAGGGGGTATCGATAGGTTGAAAGTGACAGTGGAGGTTCGACGGAGGCGTTGTGGTTTGGTACGTAGGCACGGAGCGCCGGTCTATAATGCGTTTTTTTCGATGTATCGAATTTAAGTAGATTAGACATAGAAAATATTATCATTGTCCTGATTGTTGGTAATGCACATTCGTGCAACGCGCCGCTCACCATCGTGGGCGAATGGCGGACGACCATGAGGCCGAGAGGTGAAGGACCCGGCACCCGCTGGGTATCTTGAAAAAAGTAGCGGATATTGCCAGATCGCAGAAGAATTGGCCTCAGGTCGGCGAGACTTAGGTCGCATTCAGCCGCCGGTAGATCAAGTAGTGTTCGCAGACAATAGTGCTAACATTTCAGTGGTGTTGGTTCGGGTTGTGCGGGGGGAACTGGTTATTCCTCGCGCGGGCTTGGGCCGCAAGGTATTCGGCGGATCCCGTTGTCTGGCGACCAGGTTGCTCAGCGGGAAGCTTGGTGTCCTCGCGCCTCTGCTGAGGCTGCGCGACAGGGACGTTGGTCGAAGGGCTGGGCATGCCCGGAACCAGGTCGGTGACGGCCTGGGCGATGGACTTGATGACATATCCACGGAGCTCGCGATCTTCCCTGCTGTCCTCCTTCTCGAGTCTGAATCGCTCATCCTTGCCCATGTTCTGGCGGCGGATATTCCTGATCTCTTGCAGGATGTAAAGAAGGACCTCCTCGGGGCACCTGTTCCTCTCAGAGGCGTGTTCGGTCTTGCGGACGTAGCGTCTGGTAACATCGGTGGCACCGTCGATTGAAAAGGCGATGCAGTAGGACATCTTCTTGCCCCATCCGTCGGTGTAGAGTCTCGGGTTGTCCCAGGCTTCCTCGCAGGCGTCGACGTGAACCCATCGCTTCTGGTGCTCCGAGTAGACCTCGGTCCAGACGTGATCCTCGGCGTTCCATACCCAGCGGACTCTGCCTCCGACGGCACGGCAGAGCATGCTAAAGCAGTTGGCCCACTCGCCGACACGGCCGCGGCGGGTCTGCAGTAACCTCCACACATCACCGTACCTCGGGAAGCGTTCGTAAGCACCGCATTCGCCAGCAGAGCAGCGGTAGAGTTCGACTCGGAGTGCGCCGCAGGCACTCTCATCGGGGGTCGGCGCAGTCATGCCTTGGGCGATAGTAGGCGACATGCAGACGGGGCAAGGGGGGTTGTTGACCCATGTGAAGAATGATCGCTTGAACCATCTGGCGAGGAATTAGAACAGAACGGATGGATCCGTGTGAATCAACTTACCTCAGAAGTGCCCGGATAACGCAGTCTTGGTAACCCCAGGTAGCCTTACGTCCATCGCCCATACTCATGGCCTCGGCCTGCATTACTTGGCACTCCTCCTCGGCTTCACCGTAAATCCGATCGAGCGGTATGCACTGCAGGGCCTCATCCAACAAACCGGGGTTCTCGTACTTGGTAGGGGTCAGAGACAGGCTGATGAGGAGGTTGCGGAATTTTTGGGAGTCGCGGTCGCCAGCGGCGGGAGGAGTAGGGACGATAGGGAGATGGCGGATGGAAGAGTAAGCAGGTGGTGTTGGTGTCATGGATCCAGTGTTGCTGTGGGAAGTTGAGGGTCTGCCGGGAGAAGCGAGACCTCGGAGGTTGGCGCTGCTCGCAGATTCTCTAGGCTGGGGAGTGCCTTGACGAGAAGAGCGGAAGTCGTTCATTCGCTTGTCGCGGAGGAGAGACTCGAACTTTACCCTCAAATCCCGAGCCCACTCCTCGCCGTAGTCCTCGCCGTTGCCGTTGGGCGGGCCAGGCGGGTATCCGTTTCCAGCCATTTTGAAGTTGTTGTCGGTGGTAGGTAAAAGTAAATGTCGAGAGTGTCGAAGGGAGGGTTGGATGGAGGAGAGTCTTCGACAGAACTCTCCCAAAAGGTCGTCAAAGACGAATTGGGTGGTGTCAGATCAGGGCGACGAGTGAGTTGGCTAAAAGAGTGGATGTGGTGGGAATCGCCGGCGAAGAGACCACGGTCGTCGTCGTCAGCGCAGGTTGTCGTGTGAATGATTCGTAACGTCGTCGGAGTCGAGTGCCACTGTCAAGCTGGAACTGTTCCCTTTTGCTGTGGTGTTTGGTTTCCCTCCTTCTTGAGTCCGAGTGTGGTGCTAGTTCGTTGCGTCCCGGCTCGGCAGCGTTCGAGAGTAGTCCTAGCCCAGAAATTGGCGACCTTTGATCGGTCGGTCGGAGAGGCGATGGCCGTCTTTTGTCTGGCTGGCGGGCACCGGAGTCGAAGTCGAAGTCGAAGCGATCGTGGCCGGTCTCGCGAGAGGTGATCTCGAAGAACAGGATCGGGTGCTTGTCGTTCGGTAGAAATCGAAATCGGGTTTTCGTAGGGCGATGAAGTGCGGTGTTGAGAGGAAGGGATGAGATGGGGGGGATGGGGGTGTTGAAAGGGTTGGTAGCGGGCGGAGAGGAGGGTGCAATTGGGGGGAGTGAGAGTGGATAACGGGCCAGGGCCCAGGGGGGACTGAATAAAGAGCGTACGCAGCAGTTGACGGGAGACTCTAATTGGTACTGCCACAGCGTGACTGCGCTGCGTGCTGCGTATGCGTAAGTGCGAGCAAAAGTGAGCGAGA
>JANUHK010000304.1:0-47455 GCA_026319125.1 Colletotrichum noveboracense | reverse complement strand
TCTGTGGGAACACTGGTCATAATGCGCGAACATGTCAATTTGTTGAAGAAACGTCTAATGAAGAGCTTTCTGAGTAGTTTTAATTATTTGAATTGTGTTGATGCTGTGGTTTTCTTACTGTTATGTTGTATATGTGGTTTCGTGAGACACTCGCTTGTCAGAGACACTCGCTTATCAACTACGTTAGTAAAATATTAATTATAAAGTAGCGCTAGCTACTTAGTGAGATCTCTAGGAATACTCTTATATAGTAATAGTGCTATAAGTACTCTAAATAGGGCTATGTTACTTATAATATTACTCTATATAGCGAGGGAGATTACTAATATAACTTCTATACCTAGAACGTCTAGTTAATATAAGTACTAATTATTAATTTTAATTATTAGCTAGAAAAAGGGGTCTGAACTGCCCTGATTAGCTACTTCTCTGCACGCAGATATACTAGCGTCATTCAGCAGTTGATAGGATACTGAGAGAGAGCCCACGCAACGCAAGTGGGAGGGTTTCTTTAGGCTTCTAAACCGGCTAGAAAATCTGCACACCGTTGAAAGTCCTGGGGCCTCGAAGCATATATACCTCCACGATCTCCCTCTGAAGTATTTCATTGGAAAAGGCAAGTCCGCCGTAATTGCACTTATCGAGGGTTACAAGAATTCTCCTCACATTTACAAAAGGGGTTTCTGGCCTCATGAGCGTCTCTTTACTAAACACCCGGATCCGTTTACTCGGCTGGCCAGAGGCCCGGATGAGGATGACCTAAATTCTTCTCCATCATTGAACTCAATGAGCAGCTCATATCTCTCGGGATCCAGCGAAATTGATAAAGCCGAACAGACGCAAAAGAAACGCTTCTCATGGGTCTTGCAGCGACTTGAACGCAGTGTCAACCGAATCGATATGGACAAGATCGAGACAACAGACCTTCTTACCGTCTCCCTCGCCAACAGCCTTCGAAGGTACAATGATTTCAAGGGGATCAACAACACAGTCGTCGTTTACGGTGGCGAAAGGATTACAAACCAAACGGTGCTAGATGCTGTCCAAAAGGCAATTGAACATGGTAAACCTTTCCATGTCTCCGACGAGAGCTTGGCTCGTGTCGTGGACAACCGAAAAGGCAAATCTGCGACCATTGTCTATCTTCACCAAGGTCTTTTGAAAGCGAAATGGTCACCGAAGTCTCAGGCCCTTCGATCTGATACGGACATCACGGGAGCATACTGCGAGAAGCACAACGTCATGTCCCAGTCATTTTATAATGCTTTACTGCCCAAGATTTTCGATAGTCACAAATGGAAGTTCTCTAAAGGCGTTCTCAATCTCAATGAGAAAGGCTCTTGACCTCTAACAAAATTCACATTCGGTTGAGGACGCCAGGTGGTAAGCTGAAAGGGGTGCACGCCAAAAAGGGCGAGGTTGTGGATTTTGCGAAGTTTGTACCCAATAACATCTGAAGGACTTGAACTGTTTTGTTCAATTCAAGGCGTTGATGCAGTTGCGACAGACGTGAGACGAAATTATCTCGCTACAAGAAGAAGGTTATTTGTACGAAAGGCTGGCTGCTTGTGGACGTGCGCCAAATCAGATGTATCTGAATATTACAGCAAGATCCAGCACTGGAGAAAGTTTCACCTCTGCAACAACAGTGACGCTCCATCCAAGTAAGCAAGATCAATATGAATGTAGTCCCCAGCTGCAGCTAGTATGACATCACTAACGAACTCTGTGAAGGAAGATAAATATGTGGTAAGAAATACTAGGCAGGAGATGTCAAGTTTAGATCCGAACACACTAATAATCAACGCCAAGTCAGAAAATTTAAAACCACAAATTTAGGCAATTATTATGCTTACGCTGTAATAAGGAAGCTCTGTCGTCCAGTAGTAGGACCTGCAGCCGCCGTTGTCGTTCGTGTAACACTGAAGTCACATCAAAGTTAGTGTCATCACATTAGGCATTTAAGAGGGCTAGCTTACACCCCAGCCTCCACTGCTACCATATGCGCCCGTGTTCCAGGTCAACTTCTGGTCAGAATTACAGGGGCTTGCGGCCTGTCTCGCCTCGATAGGGGCAGCCGCATCGGCAGAGGCGGCTGTCGCAGAAGCCGCGAGTGAGGCAAAAACTAGAATTGCGTTGAGGAATTGCATTTTTGGGAGTCAAACGTTGTGTCGTGTGAATATTCTTTAGTGTGGCAGGATGTTGAGCTGGTCGAGTTGTTCTAGTGGGAAGGAATAATAGTTAATATACAGTTTAGTTCAGCCGCTGAGGCAGGGGCAGGGTAGAACTCCGGAGGTTAACAGAAGTCCGGATCTCGTCGGGAATACGATCAAAACTCTAAGTAATGAGCCTCATATCCCAGTTTCACATAGAGAGCGAGGTCCATTCGCTTGACGGGAGGCTCGAGTTATCAAAGCACAGAAGAGTTCTCTTCCGTGACTGATTCGATTATGGACGCCAGCGAACACTCGGACTCACCTTCGGCGATTGGTTCAAATAACACAGAAAGGTAGGAGATATGGCAAGCGCGGGCAATGTGGGAAGTATGAATGGTATGGGCGGTATGACGGGGGCGGCGATGGCGGGCGCGGGAGGTCTTCGCTCCAGCAATCTTGCGAAAGACTATGGCCTCAGCGTCTACAGCGTCTTGCAGTGTTTTTTGCAGATCTATCACCGCCATTGGCTCTGTTCAAAAGGGGGACGAATCGCCCGCTTCGATGGGTCGAAACTCATCCCACCGGGAATTGGCGTCACATGGATAAATACGTCGTGTCATGCGAATGAACTGACGAGTCAGTGCTATCATTGACCTTGTCAAACATTGCTTTTATTAAATGTCTATTAAAGCAATAGAGGCTAGAGGCCGATGCCTGTTGCGGGCGTATGGCGAACATATGAAGAAGTGGAACGAGGGAAATGTCTATTACACTGCGACCGTACTCACAGGTTTCCGTTCGCACACAACATATGCTATTGCATAAAGAGCTTCCACTTACAGCTTTCTTTAGAGTACGTGCGTGGCCGTGGACCCGGCCTTGGCGGCATGTAGTGGAGAGAAGGCGATGAATACCTTTGGGTCTCCCACCGACGTCGGCAACGGCAAAAAGACAAGAGCAAGGGCTGATAGTCGCGATCAGTTTGTTGTCTATTAACCCCCGTTTTAGGTGGCTGAACGGACTTGGCGACTATGGAGATAATAGTGGCAATGAATAGGTAAAGTGACATTAGATAGGGTTGCCAAATTCAAACTGCCTGGTATCTCAGTATCTAGCTATAATTGTTAAACCAAGCGTAATGCAACTAACAAGCTATCAGGCACAGAGAAAGCCCACACGGTTGAACTCAATGAATACCTATGAAAGGAGAAATGGTCTTAAAAGTAGGCATATCCCTATCTGATCTTAAGCCAGCCCCCTTCAACAAATCAAAAGAGACCTTCCGGGATGTCATTCAAAGTATCCCCTCTCGTTCGAAGAATTGACGTCATCCAATCCCGACTCCCATGGTTAAGTTGAACGCCCTCTTGTTGGAAGTAGGCATCTAGAGTTCCACTCACACGATACTCCAGCGCGAGCCTTGTAGAGTCAATGGTCAATAGTCGAAGGCATTCCCGAGTATCAACATTTTTCCATCGATGTGCATCGACAAAACGACAAATGACAAATCCCACCGCCTCGATCAGTGGAATAATCAGCCCACCCAGCCCCGGTGAGCGACTGAAAACTTGAAAAATTCCAGGAAGCATCCAAGAAGGGTTGAAAATTCCTCTCATCTGTATGATATATTCCATTACTCGGCCCAAGAAAGCGTGGCAACTGGACAGACAGTCGTACTGCAAAGTCCAATGTCCTTCAAGGTCCACAACAAGCATCTTGCGCGCAAAACGGACTCCCGGAAGGGAACCTGGACATGTCGGCTTTGTTGGATGTAGTCTTGGACAATAGTCAGGATTTCCGCGGATGGGTCGAGCGTTGCATCACGATTGTTAGCTCTGAGTCCGGCACGCAGGAATTGACCCAGTCCAGCATCTGCGCGAGGAACCGTGGAGGTGGTGTCATCGTGTGGTCGAACTAGACTGGCCATGAGCTGTGAATGTCGATCGAACTGCCCCGCAATATCTGGCCATTGTTCGTCGCAAAAGACAACCCTTTTGAAGTGCCGGATCTTGGATTGTTTGCGACGTGACGGTCGCGGCAGAGGGCCGAATTCCGAAACTTGAGTATCTATCCACTCGCGTAGCGTTTGTTGCCTCGATTCACCATGGGCACCGCTTCTTCCGTCACTGCACCGCTGCCGCATTGTCTGTGTGAAAAAGTCTTTCAAGCCAGTCTTCTTGATCTCTTCCAGTGCAAGCGAGGTAATTGGGTCCGGCTTGCCTTCAGGCGAAGACAAGAATTGGGCCGAAAGACCGCAATTAGTACTTCAAGACTAGTCAGTACACTTTTTTGAGGCTCTCAAACCCGTCAAAACTTACCAGGCTACCTCTTCGCCCTCAAACTCGGGCCAGTCAGTTTTACAAACCGGACACCGAGAATTGTCTGGCGCCTCGGGACGGAAAATCACTCTCATCTCGATCGCATCCTCACGCCCTGTAAAGGGAGGTACACCAGGGCCAGCGAGGACGAAGCTTTTGTCTGTTACTGCGCTGTGTAGGATGTAGTTCTGATTTTTAACAGCTTGGCATGGCCGCCGACCTGAACAAAACTCCTGCAGCAGAAGATCATGGATACCCTAGGTTTAGATTCAATCTGTTAGTTGATCTAAACACCACAATGACCGAGGTCCCCCAGCATAGGAGGCTTACGTTCCAAGAAGATATAGATGTCGTTGAACATATGTGGTACTTCGACCGGGCATCTAAGACCATAAAGGTGGTCCCAATTTGCCTATGCTTGAGTCTACCGATGAGCACTCTGTAGTCCATGACGTTGTTCGGTCCCCTAGTTAGGCATCTAGTTAGACGAACCGCAAAAAGACAAAATCGAAAGTCTTGTGAAATCTTACAAGTGCATTGAATTGATTATAAGATTAATCACTTCGAACTTTCCAGCAAGATCGGCCCGAAGACTACGCAGGATGCCGTCTTCATGTTTCCAGCGTATCTTATGGAGGACCCTTGAGAACCAATTTCCATGGCGTCTTTCTCCGAGGAAAGGCTGAAGACTCGTAATTTTGGCGAAGAAGTCGTTGAGGAGACCGGCGACCGCTTGTAACTCTGGCCCAAGAATACGCAGCAGTCTGGTATTGTCCTGCGCCGCTGAGTCGCATATGACTTGGGCTGCATATGCAAACGACTCATATACATGTATGTGCTTAACAAATTCTCGGGTGGCTCTGCCGCGCAGAAGTCCGATAAGAGCTACCAAACCCTGCAATAGTGGGTAGAAGTCGCCCACGCTGAAGCCAAAGGGAACTATCGCAAGGCTGTTGGGTAGTCTTTCGATAAGAGTGTTCGAGTCGGGCGGAGGAATTTTCAGAAGTTCCGTGACATTTTCGCCAATAGAAGTAAGTTCAAAGGAAGGATTGATTTAGGTGTATAAATGCACATCGCCGAGGGCTGGTCGTGGGAATTAAATATGACTGCTCTTGAAGCTAGCCACGTGTTGAGAATTGGAATTTGGTTAAATTCACTTCTGCAGTGCCAGCTGCAGTGCCAGCTCATACATCTCTTCTACCCAATGCATCCTCACAGTCCAGTGCCGTGGGAGCACTTGATCATTGGCCGCGGCATGTGGTGGTTGTTGGCATACCAGCATCGCTGCAGTCTAGACTTCTGCAAGAGAGCGGCAGGCTCTGGCGCGAACCGTCCCGGCACAGCCTCGAAACTTGAATCATGCCGTTTGATTGAGCAGTCGTTATCCGACCCCTCCATATCAACCATGATGATCTGCAGTGAGGCGCACGGGAAATTCTTCGTGGTCTGATCTGGGGCGGACGAAATACAACCATGGTGTGCGTGAGGTAACTAGAGAGTTTATGCTTTTGGATGCATAATTATCTGTTGCAGAGATGCGCAGACAAAATTTCTACGTTCGCTACTTTTGATTTGTTACACGAAGAGAGCTTTACTGTGTAGATGATCTATGCCACGTTGAGAATCACAATCTCTGATTAATGCCGTAATGGTCGCGTACTACCTACTTCTGATACGTTGCAGACAAAGGAAATCTATAATCGACAGTGACCGCCCTGGTATCTCAAACTAAGCCATCAACGCCGATAGCTCCAATTTCACAAACGAGTGTTCTCCGTAATGGTCTCTCAGCGACCGCCATTGACCTTCTTGCCCTGTTGCTCAGCCTGCATAGCGTTCATGCCAGCGTTGAGCTTACCAAACTGCCACTCGGGAAGAGTAATGCCAGTCTGCTCGTTGATGGTCGTCATCAAAGGCGGTAGCATCTGGTAAATGTTTCTCATCGTGTCGACCCCAGAGTTGCCGCCACCCTCGCCTGACTGAGACCCCGTGTTCCACACACTGATCTTAGGCTCCAGACCGCGAATGGCCGAGGCGTTCGCCTTGGCTAGCTCGACGTAGGTGCCCTTCTCGATCATCAGGTACTGCATCAGACCCGCCGGGCCGCCGAAGGCCTGCGCCATCTTGCCGTAGGCGTCCGCCATCGCGGACAGACCCTCGGCCTTCTTGAGCGACACCGCGAGATCCGCGTCGGCCGCCAGCTGCGTCGCGTACTGCGCCGCCTCGGCGTCGAGCTTGTTCTTCTCGAACCGCGCCTTGGCATCCGCCTCGATCCCGTACGCGCCGGCCTCCGCCTCGCGCTTGTTCTTCTCCGCGCGCGCCCGCGCGTCCGCCTCGACGGCGTACGCCTCCGCATCCGTCTGCTGCTGCCGCGCCTCGCGCTCAATCGTCGCCTTGACGACGTCCCGCGCGCGCAGGCGCTCGATCTCGGCCGCCGCGCGCTTCACCTCGACCTCCTTCTTCAGGTCCTCGTCCTTGCTCTCGAGCGCGCGCTGCGCCTGCACGCGGGCAATGTCGACGTCGCGCGTCAGCGACGCCTGGCGCGTGTCGAGGTTCGCCTCGGCCGTGGCGCGCTCAATGTCGCGCTCCGTCTTCTGCACGGCGGTCTCGGCGTTGATCTTGGCAATCTCGCGGTCCTGCTCGCCCTTGCGCTGGGCCTCGCCGACGTTTCCGCGCAGCTGCGCCTCGGCCACGTCGATGCGGGCCTGGTTGGTGGCGCCCTCGTGAGCCTTGCGCGAGAGCGACTCGAAGTAGATGCTGTTGGGCGCGTCCTTGAGCTCCTTGACGTTGGCGTTGTAGATGACGAGGCCGAACTGGGAGAGCTCGGACTGGATGTTCTTGAAGATGCGGCGCTTGAAGACCTCGCGCTCGGTGAAGATCTCCTCCATGGTCATGCTGGAGACGAGCACGCGCACCTCGCCCTCGATGACGCCCTTGACGATGTTCTCGAGGTGCAGCATGGAGCCGCCCTTCTTGTCGGCGGCCTCGGCGAGGAGCATGGCGTACTTCATGAGGGCGTCGCCGCGGTCCTCGCGGGTGTTGGCGGGGATGGAGTCGTGGTCGTTGCTGTGGACGGAGCTGTCGTTGTTGTTGCTGTTGCTGCCGTGGTAGAGGTGCTGGGCGTTTGCGCCGCGGGAGTTGACGTCCGGGCCGACGGTGAAGACGACGGGCAGCAGGAATTGCAGCTTCTCCTTGGTCATGGCTTGCAAGCTCATGGCGTAGTCGTGGGGCTGGACGGAGAAGCGCATGCAGCGCTGGAAGGGCCAGACCCATGTTGCCTTTGTGATCTTGACCGTCTTCACGGACATACCCGTGATGGCCAAGTACTCATCGGGAGCAGCGATTCTGTACGACATCTTGGCGGTGTTTGTTTGTGTTTTGAAAGATGCGGATGGGGTATGAAAGATGAGGAATGATTAAGTAATTGCTTTGCTGGCTGAGATTAAAGGGAGAAGATTGGGGGTGCAGCTGACGTTATATAGGTAGTTGTCGTTGAGGTCTATCGGAGAACCCGAAGAGTAAGGGTGGCGGAGTGACGAGAAGGTTTACTTATGCTTTGGATGAGCCGGCGAGGTGTTGATGGCGTTCGTTCTAACACGGAGTAATTTACAACCCTTGATAACGAAGGAGGGTATGTTGGGGTATCTGAGGATAATTTTACACTTGTGTGACACGAAAGAGCAAACATTGTAGATGGCTCTCCTCCTTTTTATGTATGCTCGGTCTGTTCGCGTTTCTGATATGTCAACGTTTAGGAGTCATAGGCACGACGGCAGATCGCAAGGCATTCTTGCAGGAGCGAAAGCCAATCGTTGAGCCTCGTGTAACACTACCAAGGGCCATGCCGAAGAGGGGAAAGCAGCAAACGGCGCGTAGGAGCTATCCAAGCGGTTGTGTGGCGGAGCCCAGGAAGGGCTGAAATGGTCTTGGTATGTCACTTGGAATGCGCCCAAGGTATGAAGATGAATGGACTATGCTAGACAACCCCTCTTCTTCGCTCTATCGAGGTCACGTTATCTTTTCCGACATTATCAAGTGTTCGGCCACCTCCGGACTCATGAAATATTTTCAGAAGCTCCTGTATATTCATGGTATTCATCACCCCAAAAACCATTTCATGTCATCAGTGGCGCCTAGAGTAAGTCATATGATCCTGGTCCAAGCTCCCTTCGCCTTCCAGAAGCCTTCCTAAACGGCTGCCTAGTGGCTTGGGGTGTGGGTCTGTGGGGGGATAAGACGGCGATCATTCCGCCCGACTCACACTTCCAGGGCACGTTGATGTATTCTCCCATTGAGGCCCGCAACATAGGATCATACTTCGATGAACCGCTGCTTTCATGTAGATGAGCATCTCAGCCTCAAAATCAGGGTTCTGTGGTATGTGGTATGCACAGGGTTTATCAGGTAAGATTTTGCTCCGTAGGAATATTCCGTCGGCAATCAGAGTCGCACTCATGGATCCCTGAGTTCCAATCCTCTCACCGAGGAACGCCTCAGCTGAACAATCCCAATCAATTCCAGACTTACATCATGCTCCTGCACTCCTAATCTCGCAGAGAAATCCCGCAGGCTAGACAGCATCACCCACGATAAATCACTCAGCTAACCCCCAGATCAACATTCTCGGGCTCTCGCGTATAACAACACAACCCGACCCAGTCGGCACCGAAGCCCGCATCCGGGGACCGAACCGGAGGCGGAGTCAGGGGTGGGCCTCAAAAATCGGTCACCTGTCTCCGGAATGCTGGAAGCGAAAGGGGGTTCCCGCGCTGGTTACACAGCAATCGGGCGACGCTAGTTCCAAGGGGGCATCTCAATCTGGCTCATTGCGCGAGTGGACGATTCGATCAGAGTCGTAGTCATCCTGATTCCTGGTGCCACAACTGTCCAATAACCCCCGACTTAGCGTGTTCGCCCAGACGCCCCGCCATACCCGGTTCATGTCGCACAATCCCCCAAGGACAGTCAGGATCAACGGCACAGCAAACCCAAGGCTCGGTCGGCTGTGAGCTGAGGGGGCGCAGCCTCACGCCATCTTCTTAGTCTCTGGCCACCGCATCTCCCTCATTTCCATTGCCCTCGCCCAGCGCACCTCATTCTTCACCCAACGACTCTGATAGAATCGGAGAAATCTTTTAGATCGTCCGGACCCAGCCTCATAAAGTATAATTCCCGCTCATCGCCGTCGGCCGAGTTCGCACTCACGTGAACACTTCATCTTCAGAGGCGAAATAATCCTCTTGTGGCTGCATGCAAGTTCATCCTGTGATAGGACGAGGCACACTGGGTGGCGTTTTCCACGGCCCATGCTGGGGCTGACACCAGGCAGCTCATCTCGTGATCTCCATCCATTCATGAACAACCTCTCTGGCGTTCTTTGCCAACAAGTTATCGTTCTGTTGTCACACAGCGATATTGCCAGGCATCTACAGCCCATCAAGGCCTCAAACGAGAAGACCGTGTATCCTTGCCTTTCTTACCAATCATAGTCAGATCAACAGCAACTTGACACCATTGTCACCAAGTCATCAAACCAGGCATCAACACCACATCATCAATAGCCTCACCCAACCAAACATCGTCAATACATCACCTACCTATCGTCAAACGCTCACCACCAGCAACAACAATCAAAAATGTCTAAACAACCACCCTCCTACGACCTCGACAACGACCCCTCCGACCCTCCCCCCGCCTACACCTCACTCACCTCCCCCTCCCCCTCCTCATTCTCACAACAACTCCCCCAAACCCTCTCCTCCCTCACCTCCCTCCTCCGCACAACCCAAGCCCAACAATCCGCCCTCGCCTCCCACAAAACAACAACCCTCCTGCCCCTCCTCACCCCGCACCTCGCCGCCCTCCTCACAACCCTCGCAACATCCCCCTCCCCGCCGCCCCTCGCCGAGCTCGTCTTCGTCCCCGCCGCCGCCGTAGACCCCCGCTGGAGCATCGCCACCGAGACAAACGAAGTCGTGCAAGTCATCCGCGTCTCTCCCGCAGATTCAAAGGAACCCCCCTCAAAATCGGGACAAACCCCCCCAACAGGCCCCTCCTCATCCTCATCCTCCTCCCTCCGCGAACCCTCCTCCTCATCCTCTCTCCGCCCCAACCCGCCCGCCGCCTTCGACGAATGGGGCCGCTGGTCCGACTCCTCCTCCTCCTCGCCCGAAACCAGCAGCGAGGAAGAGTGGTGGTGGGCCGACGAGGACATGGCCCGCCGCCTCGCGCGGCAGCTCCAGCCCGAGCCGAGGCTCGACCGCACCGTCGTGCGGCAGGTCGTGGAGCAGGTCATCCAGGAGAAGAAGAAGGCGCGGGGGTGGGGACTGTTCAGGGGGGGATCGTCATCCGAGGCGGCAGCAAGTTCGTCGTCGTCTTCGGCACCGCCGCCGGACGTCAGCAAGGCAAGGCAGCAGCAGCAGCAGGACGAGGATGTAAGCATGACGGTGCGCGCAGAGGAAGTGACGTTTCGCAGGGAGAACGAGCTGGGGATCTGGGAGAGCATGAGGGGGTGGGGCATCGTGGCGCGCGTTAGGATTCGCAGATGACGGAGGAGGCACAGGATGTAAATGGAAAAAGCTTTCGTGGATGGAATTATGTACGGATCAACAGGGGTCATCAACAAAGCTGGAGCTATGAATACATCTAGCGACGGCGACACAAAACCCACCAACGCCGAGCTCAACAACATCGCGGCACTCTTTCTACCTGAACCAAATCTCTACGCTTGCGGTCTTCGTCTAGGGGGCGGGAACCGTTCCGTATCCTATCCGAATCTTATTCCGGAGCCCGGGTCCCAGGTGCCGCCCTGCGGGGGCTTGCTCCCCGATCCCTGCGCTTGCTGCGTGGTGGGGGCAGCCGATGAGCCGGCTGGTGCCGAGAACTTGATCCCCATGTCAGGCTGCCACATGCTAGTTGGCCTGGGGTGTTGCGGTTCGACGGTCGAGCCCGCCCATGACTGAATGTGTGCCTCGGCGGGAGGATGCACCACCTCCTGTCTTGAGGGCTGCTGCTGAGGCGGTGAGGAGCCGGGGACGACACTGGCATTGAAGTAGGAATTGTTTGTGCGTTGGTCGTACGTTGAGCCAGCGGGCGAGTGGACTGGGGATCTGTTGATATTGAGAGAGCCGAGAGGCGGCATGTTGACCTCCCTGGAACGTTGTTAGCAAATACTCCTACACAATGATAGGACAGTACTGACTCTTCGAGACTCTTTGCGTCCATCCGCCGCTCCGCAGCCCACGCCTTGACCGGGTCTCGGAAGTTCTGGCCAACTACCTTACTCAGGTCGTTGTAAAACTTGCGGCCCACGTCCACATTGTTGACAATCTCCTTGTACTTGTAATATGCATTGTCCAACCTCTGCAATGCTTGCTCGCGCTCCCTGCTGCCGCTGGTAAGATTCTTCTTCTGGCTCTCGAACTCCCGGTTGACCCGTTGCACCTCCGTCATGAGCCGGTCCTGCTCGTCCTCTTCCTTTGCCACGGCTTCAATGTCTCCGTCATAGAGCTTGTCAAGACGCTTCTCGAAAAACTCTTCAAAGTGCGCCGGGACGATGGCTGTTGTCGGGTACGTCCGCTCAAGACGGGCAGCCTCTTTGAGGATGTCGGGCTTGATGTCGTCCGTTCTTGCCTTCTCCCTCAGTGCCTCGGCCTTCTTTCTCCTTCGCGATTCAAGACGGAGGACATCGTTGTAGGCCCCGCGTAATCTTCCTATGACTGGCTTCAATGGCTCGGGGATGTCCATCCGCCTGCTTGAAGGGACATAGTCCATGAGAGCTCGGTCCGACCCGGACAGCATCTCCAGCAAGTCCTGGACCTCTCTATACTTCTCTCGCACAAGTGCGTCACTGCTCGTACTGCTGGCAAAGTAACCCTCGATTTCTGCCACTTGTCCCCAGAACGCAGCGCCCTGAGGATCGCTCCGACTGTCTGGTCTCGACCACCTGTCGGTGCCGTACTTCCGTCTAAGCCTCTGGTCATCTTCCTCCTCTGCTGTAAGGATAGCTTTGCCCTCATTGAAGACTGAGATATCTGCATTCCGGAGTTTGTCGATATCGGAGAACGCTCGCTGGATGCGTCCAATAGCGTCAGCCTGGCGAATCTCCTCGGCGTGATGGACCAAACTATGAGGTAGACCGAGAGGCTTCTCGAGGGCCTGTAATGAGCCCGGCAGGTTGATAGAGCTGAGAATCTGGTGGAGCTTCTCAGTCTGAGTCTCCATCTGACCAATAATATTCTCGTTGACAATGCGATCGCGGAGTTGTTCGTAGATGGTGATGGCTGCGTGCACAGAGAACGGTACCAGCTTCGTGAAGAGGGCGGGCCCGAACTCGGCCTGGTCTCCGAGGTAATCGAACGGGTTGCCCACTTGAGGCGGAACCTTAGCGATGGCCATGTTCGCCCTGTCGAGGATCTTGAGTTCAGACTTGGGCGGTACGGGATCTGCTTGCGTTAGCCTGGCCGCTGCCAACCTCCCACTCGCAATACTCACTGAGATAAATCACATCGTTATCCTTCTCCGCCCGCTTCAGATCCTCCTCAACTTTCCTCTTCAGGCCGTTCAGGTCATCGAGCACAGCTTTGTTGAGGTACCCGCCCCTGCTCTCTTTCAGCCCTTCGTTGACGCACGCCACAGCATCCTGCAACCTCGCCACCTCTTCGCCATACTTCCGCTTCTCCAGGCAGTCGCATGCGGCGCGGTACTGCGCGGCGCCCGCAAAGTGGTGGTGCTTCGCGCTCATGTGGTGGATCCACGCGGAGCTGATCGCCTCGCTCTTCATCGCCGCCTCGCCCGCCGAGTTATACAGGTCCGACACGCGCGCCGCCAGCCGGGCGATGATGGCGTCCTTGTACCCGTCCATAACGGCCTTCTGCCAGAAGCACTCCTGCGACTGCGCGAGCAGCAGCTGCGCCAGCGACTCGAGCGTGTTGGCGTCCATGTCCTCGGGCGGGTCCGACATGCGCAGCTCGGGGAGGATCTCCTTCTGCATGTGCTGGAGCACGCCCGCGGCGGACGAGAAGTAGCCCGCGGCGGTCTTGAGGCCCTCGGTGCCGGTGCGGGACTGGGCGACGGCGAGCTGGGAGTAGAGGGAGGCGAGGTTGTAGAGGATGTTCATGAGCTCGTACTTGAGGTTGTTGCGGACCATCGGTCGCTCGGTGTTGTAGCCCAGGGCTGGGTACCAGGTGAACTCGGCGCCGATCTGTCCAAAGCATGGTTAGCATTTCGCTGCGTTTGTCGTAGGATGGAACGACCACGTACGTCGATCGGGAACTTTCCACCGATCCACACCAGCTGTCCGGCGTAGGCCTGGAGCTTCTTGATGCCGCTGGGGTGCGGCTCCCTCACGTTGACCGCATCGCGTCGGAGGGCATCGATGACCTCAAGGTCCTGCCGGAACATGTCCGGGTGCTGGTCATATTTGGTGTTGATGTACTGCCGTATCGTCGAGGACAGCGAAAGTTGGGTGGATTTGCGGAAGGGCAGCGACAGGATGTTTGATATACTGGCCCCAAATGACTGTTAGCAGGCAGACCAAACAGCACAAACTCGAGTAATCGCAAAGGATACTCACGTCGCCATGTCGAAGGGTCCCTATCGGGGCAGGGTTGGACGTTGGAAGAGCTCAAGCTAGGCCAGCAAGCTTCATGACTTCATTTCTCGAAACATGGAAGGACACAGGACGGCACAGCAGTAGCGTACCGGCCCAACTGACGTTGGCGGGGCACGTGTGGCACAGCTGCCTCTGTGGCGTCGAGTGGGGGTGGGGCGTGCCTGAGACAGAAGCAATGTGTGCCTGACGAAGTACAGGCTTTTGGCCTGAGATGTGAGGCTCCACAAGTTCATCCCATCGCATGAATCTCGACACATGGCAATCGAAGGCAATCTCATCGCACGAGTCAAGTCGAGGCGGATTAAGTCATGTTTTTGAACATTTCGTATCATTTGTATACACTTGTCTAACTCTACAAGGCGCCAATGGTATCAGCACCCTCCTGCCACCGTAATTTAATCCAGGTGGTTGACCTCCGAAAAAGGACACCCAACGTCCTTATCATGACTCCAAACGTCCGGCCTTTCACAGGTCTATGTACCGATTGCAAGATCCGTCCAAGCAATCCTTCTATGTGCAATGCAATGCCGCAGAAGAAGAAAGGAAAATGAAAGTGTTGCGGTTGCCAGCATGCTTGTTGTAGTAAAAAAAGCCCGAACTCAAATGCCGAAGCTCTGATTGGGAGCTGTATGCCGAAGTCGAGAACCGAGTCGAATCGAAAAGGGGTTTTTGGTTTGTAATGAAATGAGGGTATCGCGGTCAGCGGATTATAATTATGATCCTGTCCAGGGAGGTTGGTATTGGGGGATCCGTATGGTATGCTTTTGCCCTGGGCAAGGCAACCGTTATCCTTCGCCGGGTTGCCTTTGTGCTGCCGTCTGAATCGAAACAGGCCCGTGCCATTTCGGCCGAGGGGCCAGCTATGAAAACAGGCCAGGATATCCTGGGATGATGGGGAAAATGCTTGGATGGGTTGCTGGGGTGCTTTTATCTGATGGCGTTTCGCCCAAACCACCCGTCCCATCATGTCATGAGGTGAAGGCGCCTCGAGAGGGCCTTCGCCTGTGTCGTATCGTCGTGCTCGGGAGTCCCGAGGGCACCTCATGTGGAGGGAATCCACACAAGCTCGATAACGCCGTCGATCTTGCTCATCGGCTCGCCGTCCTCCTCGACCCAGCGCTCGTCGTCCTTCCTGCGGGTGTAGATCTGGAGTACGGAACCGTCCTCCTGAACGTGAGCCTCCTGGAGCTCCCAGGCAATCTTGCGACCAGTCTTGTGCAGAGATCTGCGCTGGGGGCCGAACATGTAGTCCAAGTTCCAGCCAATGTCATCGGGGGCGGGGGTAAAGGTACGCTCCATCTGGTCGAGGTTGAAGTCGATGCCTTGCGGGTAGTGGGCAACGCTGAAGCCGTTGGCGATGATGAAGTCGTCCGACGTGATAAATCGCTGGTACGGGCAGTCCTCGCCACAGGCGTGAGAAACCTTGGTGGTCTGGAAGGGCTTGGCAAAGTGCCAGCCGCCGCCCTTGTAGTGGTGCAAGCTCAAGGGCTTGATACCACTCTCGTAGAAACCGGCCGGGTCGCCGTACAGGTCGAGCTGCCACAGATCCCAGATGTTGGTGAGGCGGACCTCGGTGTTTTCGTAGATGCACTTGCGGAGGAGAATGTCGCCCTGGGGACCCCAGCCAGAGTTGGCTTCCTTGACCTTTTGGGGGGTCTTGCAAGACTCGTACAGCTGGTTGATGGCGGCAGCAAGGGGAACGCTGAGGAAGACACCAGCACCGCCGAAGGCCTGGGAACCGTGGCGGTGGATAGCGTTGACATCCTCAGAGAGGGTTCCAACGTACAGAGGGTCGAGGTGATCGAAAGTAGCGAACTTGTCGATGAGACCGTGCATGCTGGGGAAGTAGGTATCGTCGTCGCAGGTAACCAACCACTTCTTCGACTTGCGGTCGGGGTGGTTGTACAGGTAGGGAACCAGAGTCAGGTAGCGAACGGCCATCTCCATGGAAGGGTCAGAGTGTGCCACATCCACGTCAATGCCGACACGCTTGAGCCTATCGCTGGCATCCTTGAGCTCGGCGTCGCTGGCGTCCAGGAGGAGGAGCAGAAGCTTTCCACCGTTGGACTTGCCGTTGCTGTCGGTAAGCCAGTGAGACCACTCCTTGATCGGGCTCGTCTTGGGGTCGTTGAAACGCTTGTAGGTGGTGGAAACAGCGAACATAAAGTCAGAGGCGTTGACAGTGGCAGGGTAAGGGGATTGAGGGACGGGGAGCTCGAGAGGAGCGTGGCACTCCTCGGGGGCGTAGGACTTGGTGACATCAACCGTCTTGAACTTCTTGGGCAAAAATTCCTGGTCGAGGACGGTGTAGGCTTTGCGAATGATGTTCTTGCGGGTGAACTTGACGTAGCGCTTGAAGTAGTGGATCTTGTTGTCGAGGCCATACTTGTCCTTGACCTGCTTCAGGTGGTCGGTGTTGACATCGCAGTTCATGACGTGAGTCGATGAGGGGGCGGGCTCGGCGGGGATCTTGTCGGAGAGAGATGATGAGCCGTGAGACTTGACGGGGTCCAAAGGCTGCTGGTGGGTGATGGAGGACTTGACTCCGGCACCGGTCTTCATGATACGGCCGCGGACGTCGATGGCGTCGTTTCTGAGGGTGAGGGCCATGATGACCAGGATGACGACTGCAAAAAGCAGCGTTCTCGTGAGTGGGTTACGCATACTGCAAGCGCGAACCGGACCAGGCAGCTTAGCGCCCATTGTCCGAATAAGACGGTCTAGTTGTTTTTCGTCCAGCTTGACGGCTGTAGGGGGGATGTTCGGCTTGGTGTTTTTGTGAGCGAGCAGTCTGAGCGATGAGATGAGGTCGTCGGTTGTCGTCGAGGGTTCCTCTTCCTTGTGCTGTAGTCCTTGGTGCGGATGTAATGAACTCGGATTGGTGAAGTGAGTTCGGACGATAGCTCCACGACCCAAGACCTGTCAAACAGAAAACGAGAAGTCTGTATGGATGATTGCAAACCGAGGCCAAATGGAAAAAAGCAGATACCGGCGATAGCAGCTAATGGTGGTTGTGTTGAGCGAGTGACACGATCATAGGACCGGCAAGTGATCGGGAAAACGGGAATCTCTGCTGCTGGAAAGGAAGACGCGAGCAGAGACTGGCGATCCAGATTCGTGGTGAACTGGAGAGACGAAGAGAAGGGAAAGGAGCAGGAGGGGAAGGGTGGGAGATGAGGGAAGAAGAGGTAGAAGAGCTCTGGAAGAGTGAAAAAGAGGGTCCCTGAATAGCGGGCGGGTAGGTATAAGAGAGGTGCGTAACGGTGCTGAAAAGACGCCAAAACTGTACAGTAGGGGATGGATACTACTATGCGACGGGTGCAGGTACTGAACGGAGTAAGGTAGGTATTCCTAGCGCGGTAGGGTAGGTAGAGCGAAGAAGGCGAACAAGAGCTACGAATACCTGCTTGGAGCGTGCCGGGAGGAGACTCCGTACGTGCGGCGTAGAGTGACGGACGGGGACCGGGGGTGGTTCTCAATGTTCACCACGCTGATTTAGGGGGGGAGGGGGGTGTGGGACATGGAGTTGTGGGTGTGCGGACGAGGAAGATGGAGGCGTGGACCAGGGGGAGCGGGAGTGGGAATCCAGGAAGAAAGAGGGAAAGACTGGGACTGGGATGATGGCTCGGGAAGTTGGAGACAAGTTTGGTCTGGAACCCTACATATCGATAACTGGAAGGGTGAGCTAAGCCTCTCTCTTTTACTCTGAGAGTCTGGCTGGAGCGAACAGCAGCGGCCGAAAACATGAGGTACACGGAGAAATAGGAAGAGACAGAGACAGAAAGATGGACGTGGGAGAGAAGGCTTGGCGACGAGCAGCTGCTGCAAGAGCCAGGGACGGGTGGGATTTGGTGATTGGGATAAAATTGGCAGCAGGGGGCCCTGTTGAAGAAGAGCGCCTTCCTTCCCACTTTTGGGATGTACCCAGGGTACGTATCTTTGGCTTTTCTTCCATTTCCATTGTCGCCATTTCCATTGCTTCCAGTAAAGAATGGCAGGAGCTGGGACAACGGAAAGGAAGGAAGGACGGAAACCTCAAAGAAAACGGCGAATGAATAAAAGACAAAAAAAAATACAACCGAAACAAAACACTAACGTAGCAACTTGTTTTGGCAACAGCAACGGCAACTGCCACTGCCTCTGCCACTGCCCTCCCGCCGCCACACACAAGCAGCGGCTCTGTCTTACGGCGAGCTGCACCAAGGTCCAAAGAAGAAGGCAAGACGGCGGCGGCGGCGGCGGCGCTGCGCATGGCAGTGTGCAGGGTAAACGGGTGGGAAGGAATGGGTAAAACGGGACCTGCAGCTGCGTATCCGTCGTCTGTGGCCTGTACTTGGTAGAATGTGTGTGCGTGTGTGTGTGTGTGTGTAGCTCCAGAATAGGTACAGTAGCGTTGCGTTGCTTGTGCATGGGAATTTGCAACCGAGTTGGAGGTTGACGAGTGACGAGTCGCCTCAGCCCATTCTCTCTGGACAGCAACTGAGACTCTCAAACACTGAGATGTTTTCTGCCTGTATTCGTAGCGCACGCCGTAGGGAGAGACGAGCCTGCGACAGAGGGCTCTCCTCCTCGTCCCATGTCGACAACTGAGGTGCGGTGCAGACGCGGCAGCGGTAGCAGCATGGAACACGCAGAAGCAATCCGCGCTCCGCTGTCTGATGTTCTGTGCTGCAGTTGTTGCTTCTGACTGGATGTAGGTGGACTGGACCACATGTCCCTCGCATCAGACTGACCGTTCTCGTCATCTCATCCAATCTTTCGCCTCTCCGAGACCGTCTTCAATCGTTGGCTCGCTCGGTACAGGTGAAGGGAAGCAAAAAGGGAGGAGGAAAAAAAGGGTGAGTGGGTTCACCTCACCTCCAAAAGTGTGGGCAGGGAACGGCGAAAGGGGGTAGCGATGGGAGGTGGGAGGTCCAGCCCGCGACTAGGAATCCGCCGGCACGGTCGCTGCTGACTGGCCAGGGGCGGGGGGGCACAAATGGGGGCAGGGGAATTATTCTCGGTGGGGGCCCTGGGTGGAGACGGCGCGGCTGCCCTGAGGTGGCCTGGGTTTTTTTCTGGGACGCTACCGCACCTCACTCAGCACTCACAGACTCACAGACTCACAGTGGACACTGTCACTGTCACTGTCGCTGTCCAGCTGGTTACGGTAGCCCACAGTTTCCCCAGCCATCGTTACGGCACGGTGACGGAACCCTGGGTCGTCTTACAGCTTCTGGCCGATCTGCTGCTGCTGGGCATGGCTGTCCGGCACGCAATCAGCTTGGAGCTGGACGCTGACGATGGCATTTTGCAAGATCCAAGATATTGCATTGTCCCGACGGGGCCAGGAACACACTCCGACGATGCTGCAGCCACTAAGCCACGCAACCACCGCAGCCAGAGGCGCCGCCACCAGCGCGTGGCCAAGATCCAATTGACAGTCCCGTCTTCCGTCGCGCCGGCGCCGACAGCGGCTCCTTTGCTGAATTCTCGAAGGCGTGCTCGCTGGTACCTACCTTAGTCCAAGTCACCTAGCGCCCAGTGCTGGGAACACGCGCCGAGGCCGTCGCGTCTCTCGCTAGTCTGTATCTAACGTAAATCTGTCTAATCCCAGATTGCAGAGGTTGCTGGCCGTGATTAACGTAGATTGAGGTGGGGTGGTGGGCTCCGGGAGATGGCGTTCTTATGTAAGGAACAGCAGAAGAAGCACTTTTCAGTGGCATCTCGTCGCGCGATGGCTGCCCTGCGTTCTGAAGTGCAGGGCAGCTTCTTGCAAGTTGCAGTTCACTGTTCCATTGCGAGACCTTCGTTGCTTATCAGTTGGCAAATGACGGCCAGCGAACCAAAAGGAAGGAGCCCCGCTGCGACTCGATCTGTGCCGTATCATTGGCCCACAGACCACCAGAATCCAATCGCCATCCAATCGCCATCGCGTGGCCCGACAAACGTGCTCGAGGGAACCGCTCACGATTGGAAGGTGCGACCTCCCAGGATGTCCTTCCCAGTGCCTAACAAATTCTGTCCAAAAAACGTGATTGGCCACCCGTCACCGTTTCTCAGGGGGAGAGCGGCTCTGGCTCTGGCTCTGCTTCCTTCCTATTCCCAGATGGCAGGAGGAGGGCGTCTCGATAGCCGCTTCCTTTCCCAGCTTGCCCCCTGTACCCCTCCAGTACCTGCTCGTCCCGGCCAAATCACCGCTTCCCGCCAAGTACCGCTCCCGTACCCGCGCTCCAACCTGCAATCACCGCAATCTCTCCTTTCCATGTGCCGAGCGACCCCAATCTAAATTTTTCCATTGCAAACCACCACCCGCGTCCACCACCCAGAAGACCACCACGCCCATCATCGCCAATGCCAGCAATCCCAACCCGTCCAATTTCATCAATCTGCTGCTGCCGCTGCTGGTAAGCCATCCCCTTCCAGAACCCTTGGCTATCTCTCTCCCGTGGGCCGCTCCAATCTCGTCAATTTCGCGGCGACGGGTAGCTCGACACCCGTCCCCAATCTCGCCGGGAAGAAACACACAAAAGACGACTTTTCATTGGACTTTGACACCATCATCGCCATGGGTCCTTGCCCAAGGAGAGATATTCTACTACGCAGTACAAACATAAATTCGAGATTGACACGTCGAAATCGCTCACTCGCACACACAACACGGCACACTCGGCCGTGGCCCACGTCTGCCAATACTGTTAGCGGCCTCATGGCGACCACCAAGCATGGCATGGCATCGCAGGGCTCCCGAATTCTGGATGCTGCTCCAGTGCTCCATCGCGAGGCCCAGACGGATCACGCTGCCAGATAACTCTACTCGGCACTCAATCGACGTCGTGCTGATCACTGTCGATGCGTCTTAATCCCAGACCTCCGTTTGTGCCTCCGTTACCCTCAGTGGCCCAACACCCTCGTCACCGTGGGGTTTGTCAACCACTGCCTCGTGGGTCCGAGTCGCCGTCTGCCGGTCGCTTCGGATGCTTGCCGCCCGAAGGCCCTGCTCCTGGCAACTTACCTCGAACTCGGTGCCCTGGAGCCGCCGTCGGCCATGACTCTCGCACCCAGCTTGCATTGCCATCGTCATCTACGAGCTGACCGGAGCTGAGCCGCTGGACACATTAACAAGCTTTTACTCTGCGCAATCGACCTTCCTACAAGGAACCTCGTACCCGCTGTGCTGTCCACAAAACCACAAAATCTACAAACACTGCCTACTCAGTGCCACCATCTCGCCTGTCTGCCACCCGTCTATTACTCCGAATGAAACCCTCGGGAACCCCCAAAAAAAAAACGCATGCACGCCTCACGGGTGCGCCAGAAGCGTTGCTATTTTTCGCAGCGCAAAAACTGGGCCGAGTTACGCGTCGTCATCATCCGGAGCAGACGATCTGATCCAGTACTAGCCAGCGCCTCCACCAAAGTGGCCAATGTCAACGGCGGACTCCAACAACCACACACACTTTTTGGTCTTGTGCTTGTCACTCGCTGCGTGCGTGCCTGCTGCTGCACTCTGCACCTGTTCCTGCACGCCGTCACCGTTCAGACATCAGACGCCCACAAAACCAACGGAGCCTTGGGAGCCTCCCAACAGGCCACACCCACGGCTCGCCAACTACGTACCGACGAGTCTTTTTTCCAGAATGTCATCGCTCGTGTTTTAGCATCAACACTTTAAGCGGCTCTGATCTTCACTTATGCCTGTCACGCTAGCCTTCTCACCTCCTTATCCAACAGCCCAACCTCCCGCGTCTACGGAGCTTTTTGATATGCTAATGCGCCCTTGCGGCCAACCAGATGCTTTCCATCTAGAGATCGGCAGCAATAAGAGGAGAGGAAAAAATAAGGGAGGCATCGATTGCCGCTCACCTCGGGCTGGTTGGCTGATGGCCGCTGTCTGCCCGCTGCTCTGTCCCTGAACGGACCCCAATAGGGGAGGAACGGTGCTAGGGATTGATGGCGGTGGACGTCCCTTTCCCTGCGACAAATCATTTTTCAGGCTGTGGAGTCCGACTCTGGACGCTACATCCCAGGCTTGCCAAACCATTCCCAACAGACAACGACTTTCGAATCAGGGATGGTGCCGGCTCCGTTTGATTCTTTCCCTTTTGACGAAACATGACGCGGATCTTGCTGCGAACCGCGGCCGATCAGCATTTCTCTGACAACAGACACGCCGTCTTTGTGCCCCTTCAGGCCAAGGCTATGTATCTCCATTTCAACTGCTAGCCACCGCTGCCACCCGACCCAAAACAGCGGCGGGTGCTTGGAGCGGCAGCTGGTCCATCCAGTACAGACTTTCGGCTCAGCGAGCCTAACCTGCCAATCTGCAGGCTTCAGCCAAACCTTCCAACGCCTGCCCAGAGAGACGGGAAGCTCAGGATCACAGAAAGTCAATCTTGTCCAGCTCTACCCGGTCAGTCACTGTAAACATCTGCAAACACCTGGACTTGGCCCTGAGCTTAATCGTCCCAAAACCACCCGGAGGAGACGATGGCGGCTTCTGGCACCGACACGCCGGTCGTCGCATGCAAGCCGATGGTCGACTAAAGCTCAAACCCCAGAACAAAGGGAAAAACGAGCAGCATCAATGGGCCCTGGCGATCGGCCTGCTCATCTGCCCACCTAAACCACACTGGAGAACATTTCAATGGACCTGACACGATCTGACGAATCAGTCTCCAGTTGTTCGCTGCCTCAGCATCAGTTCGAGTGACCTTTCCTTGGCGTGGGGATGTCAGATGAAGAAGGGGTTGTGGACAACTGGAAGCCCAAAAAAGGGGGTTCTTGAGCGGCCGGTGAAAGGCCGAAGCGAGGACTGAACAGCGAATGTGTCGCTGAGGTTTTGCTTTGGAGACCGGGGTACCGAAAGACCCAAAAAGTCCCAATGCTGCACATCCTGGGCGTCTCATCACCGTGGAGTCGATGACGTCCTCAGTACAACCCTGGTCGCCGTCCATCTCGACTTCTTGCACCAACATCGCGGCCAAACTGGAATTTCGCTCAGCCTACCTGGGCATTCACGCCAGGGCATACAATCCACCTCTTCCGTGTTCCGAACCTGCGGCCCAGGCGAGACGGGCAAAGTCCAGACAATCGTCACAAATGCGACGTCCCGTCTCTCTGGTGCCGGGCGGAATGCAGGAATGACATCCAGCATTCCAATGCCAGCGGGGTATGTGAAATAGTCTACAAAGCTAAGCTCATGAAATCACGCAAGCCCAGGCCAAAACAAGACCTGAACCAGCCTTGTGACCGTCACTGGAAGTCTTTTTTTAGGATCAAGACAGTGTCTCTCGATGAACTTCGTCCGAATTTGTCGACCTGTCCCAGCGGCCCCCTGTGGATCACATACAGATCCGTTTCATAGAGACCGAATGATCTGCCCTGCCCTGGGTTAACGGCACTGTCCCCTACGGCATCTCAACCGACGACAGACGATGGCCCCGTGTTAATTGCAATTGAGATTTGTGCATTCAACTTGTGACAGCGCGGGAGCGCACGGCGACCGGCCGGCACTTGGGCCCACCCGTCGTGTCGTGAGCGCAGTACCGCACCGGTGACCCTGATCCCGCATTGCCCAAAAAGGCTAGGAGGCGGATATCACGATCTGCTGGCTTCCTTCCGCCTCACTTCGTCGGTCCGATCGCTGGCCGAGCGCTGCGGGTTCCCATCCTGTGGCGCCTTTCGAGAACAGCACCAGAGGGTGCTCGCCGGTGGCGTGGTGCACGCATCGACCGTGGCATCTCTTGTGTAAACCGTCAATTATGCAGCTCACCCAATATGCCAGGCTTGAAGTGAGCTTCGCCGGTATGGATAGAATTTGGTTTGCTACCGGCAATTGGTACACACCCCGCATGATCTCGAGCCTGCAAGGAGTTTTCTCCAACCAAGGGAGGGGGACCACTCAGATCCAGAGGTTGCTTATTCTGTGGCCGTTGCTTTTTGTTTTCCCAATCAACGATGCGTTCCTGCGCCGGCTTGGTGCTTGGCAACCAGTCGGTTGAAACATGGCACTCGATGGGCTACTAGCGCAGAACCACGCGACCAACCAGGGCGAGGTTCAATATCTCTGAAGCATCTCTGGAACATTGGCGCAGGTTGCAGAAAAAAAGCCACAAATTATTGCAGGTTCCGTATGATTTAGAAACAACTGAACCTCTCGCGTTACGCAGGGGGGTTGAATATCAAGTTCGATGGCCGTCATGCCAATTTGACCACGTAAAGCGCTCAGTAGTATACGCCTATCTCGACTGATTCCTGGCGTGAATTCGAGGACAGCAGCGATCAACTGAAGAGTTAAGATGCAAATCGTACAGAGGTATCTGAAAGGTTACTCGGAGTTTGTGGCAGCACTCCTCGTTGGTCACATTATGCACACCGTAAATCTGTTGCCGTCTTGCGCCGTCTGTGGCACGCCGGAGAATGTCTGGCCGAGTTGTCGAACTGCGAGGTGCGATGTCTCGGCTACATACTTACTTCCATAGTACACCCGGACGACGGCGAACGACGTGCCACTGTTCACTCTGTCCATCATGGATTTGTGGATGACACACCAGTGTCATGGGGAGAGGGCAATTTTAAGCGATACTGGCACACATCACAGATTCCTCGGGTTTGCTCATTATGCTATTGAAAGAAATTATGTCATTGAGGGGGCTATCTAAGCTCTAAGCTGCAACCGGCCGTGCAAAAGGGATATCTCATCGCGCAACTTTCATACACAAACTCAAGTCATGACGCTTTTCGTTATTGTTTTTCACTGGTACTGCTGCTTGTGGTCTCCCACGCCGGGACGAGGAACGTTGTCCTCGACGTAGCCCGGGAGCTGCTCGTCGCCCAGTGCTCCCGAGGCAGTCGGGCCGCTCTGGGGAGGGTGGGATCCCAGCGGGCCACCCTGGGGGTACTGCCCGTAGCCCTGGGGCGATTGTCCGTATCCCGGGGGCGACTGCTGGCCGTAGCCCGGAGGTGCCTGGCCGGGGCTGGTGGTCGGAACGGGGCCGGTGGCCGGGACGGGGGCCGGGGGAGGCAGGTTAGCCTCGGGGAGGGGCTGCTGCGCCTCCGCGGTGCGCAGGGCCTCGTACAAGAGGTGCGCGCCACCGGGCCACTGGCCGGCGGGGCCCTGGGGAGGGACCTGGCCCTTGATGATCTGGTCGACCGACACTTTCTGGCCGTAGAAGGCCGCGTTGGCGTCCTTGCGCTCGGTGACGACGGTGCCGTCGACCTGGACGCCGGCGTAGAAGCCGCGCGACTTGACGTAGGAGAAGTTGGGCTTCAGCGACGTGCTGCTGCTCCTGCGCTTCGCCTTCTTGTCGTCCTCGGGCTTCAGCTTGCCGTCGTCCGCAGACTTGGCCGCAGCAGCAGCGGCGGCGGCCTCGTCCGCGGCATTCTGCTCGCCCTCCTTCTGCGACTTGCCGCCGAAGCTGGCGCCGACGTCCATGACGCCGCCGGCGCCGTAGGGGCCCGCCACGACGGCGACGTCGGAGCCCAGGCTGACGCGGTTGCCGAGGAAGGCGTTGAGGGCCTCGCGGGAGTTGATGATGAGCACGGTGTCGTGGATGTCGGCGCCGATCATGAAGCCGGCGCCGACGGCGTGGACCTGGATGCCCGAGGGAGGGCCCCAGGAGCCGTCGGGCAGGCGGGCGATGAGGACGCCGGAGCCGGTGGCGCCGGAGAACTGGAAGCCGGCGCGGAAGGTGGTGAAGATGGCGAGGCCGACGGCCTTGTTGATCACCTTGCTCGGGATCTTGACGATGGCCTTTTGCTCCTTCTTGGCCTTGTTCGGGGTGACGGGGCGCGAGGAGCCGCTGCCGGCGTCGGTCTTGCCGGGCTCAAGCTTCTCGGAGGCCGGCTGCTGGGGCGGGACGTCGGATGCGATGCCCTCCTCTGCGGTGCTGATGTTAGCCTTGTTCTGGTCTGACGGGGAATGAAGGGGAGGTGGGGGGACGTACTGCAGAAGCTCTGCAGGATCTTGGCGGCCTTTTCGCACTCCTTGCCCATGGTGGTGGGCAGGAAGCTCTGGGAGCCCATCTTGTTGGCCATGGCGTTGATGGGCCCGGCGGCCTTCATGCCGATCTGGGTCAGGCGCTCGCCCCATCCCTTGTGCTGCTTCTGGGGCTTGGTGGCCTCGGGGGCGGTCGCGGCGAAGGCGGCGGCGGCCTGGGAGGCGGCGGGGTCGGTGTGGTCGGCGCCCGGGGGCGTGTAGTGGTGGCCGGCACCGCCGTACTGGGCCGGGTTGTAGTCGGCCTGGTGCTGCTGCTGGGCCGGGGGAGGGGCGTACTGCTGGGGAGGGGCGGCGGCGCCGTATTGCGGCTGCTGCTGCTGGGTTTGGGGAGCGTGGGTGTACTGCGGCTGGTTCGCGGGGGGAGGGCCGGGAGGCGGCGGGGGGAAGTACGGCTGCTGGCCCTGCTGGCCGGCGGGCAGCTCGGTCTTTTGGTCGGTGGGAGGGGGAGGGAAGGTCTGTTGTTGGTGGTGCTCGCCCGTGGGGACGGGGGGCTTCTCGTTGTGGGAGGGGCCTGACCACGACATGATTCAGGACGTGCGAGGTGTTGTGCGTGTGTGGACTTTGGGTATCAGGTATCGAAGAGGCAGAGGAAACGAGAAGGTGATGCGAGGTAAAGTAGGAGAGGAAGGTGGGGGGATGGGTATCGTCTGATGATGGATGAGGCTGGTGATGGCAGAAGGGAAAGCAGCTGTTCTGGAGGTGATGGCAACTGTTTTTGTATGTTTGGGAGATGGCGAGCTGGACCCTGTTTTATTTTTTGTTTCTGGATCTTCGGGGTCGCCAGATGAAACGAAGCTTGTTGAGGGTTTTGGTGTGGCGCAGAAGTGTCGTCAACGTGGATATCGCGGCCCTGTGAGGCTTAGATGGAGCTTCTTTTGGACACGAGAGAGACGGAGAGTCAGAGAGAGGCCTCTTGTTTGTGAGGAAGAGGCGACAGTTTCCACGTATTAGCTGGTGGTAAGGTACCAAGAGCTGCTGTGACAGCTCACCAGTGCGGCAGAGAGTGGCACAGAGAGGGGAAAGCGTGGAGGGGCACAATTAAACGTCATAGTGTGGCTGATGGGGAGTAGTGGGGCACATGGGGCAGTAGCGTGTGGCTGAGCCGGGCTTGGAGAGCACGCGATTCGTCTGCTGTGGCCTCGCGAAGGGAATTAGTGGGTGTTGAACGTGTGCAATGTGTTCATCCCTGCTCGCTCAAGTTCCCGCTCTGGCTGGAGGGCATCCCCGCGGCCGCCGATGAATGCCGCTGCTGCTGCTGGTGATGCTGCTGCTGCTTCGGGGTGAGCGGTGCGGGAGCGGATACATATTGCTACACCCGCCGCCTGTTTTGGACGCTTTGCTTCACGAGAAAGTGTTCAAAGTTCTGGCCTGCACCGTTCCATGCGGATGGAAGAACTATCGAAGGTTGTGGAAGCTTCATTCCCGAGGTGACACCAGGTTGGGCGCGAGTCAATTGCTGCATCGAGACTGCGTTCCGTCGCTGAAGGGAACAGAGTTCATTATGAAGCTTCTGAAGCTTCTCGCTTGACCCAACCGAATGTGTGAGAGTGGGCAGATGAGTCTGTTTTGATACAGTTGATACAGTCTGGCTTCTCACGCGATGCATCACTTGCAGCATGAGATGAGATGGCGGGCGTTTTTCTGCCTGCATAGCGGTTCTGTCTCTTTCTTATTAGGTTTCCATAATGCAGATGCTTGATGACGCCTAGTTGGAGACGCAGCAGCAGTAAACACGGCCAATTGGACAAATCAGCTTTCGGTTTCGGACCGGACGCTGCTAATGTAAAGAATTCGGGGACTTGTTTTCTTTCTTTTTTCTCTACGCAGCGGGCGGCCCGGGTGTGCATTGCATGTGCTTGCTGCTGGCTTGCTCACCCCTTCCATCGGACATTCTCCCAGCCCAGGTCCGTCCGCCCGTCCGGACGCGCGCATCCCCAGAGTAGACAGACGGGTAAGCCCGCCGGACCTCTGTTTTGATTTATCTGTTCTGACATTTGTCCATGTCTGGCATTAATTCATACATGTGTTTGACTTGTTTCCCGAGTCTGATAAGAAACGGCGACTAATCAGGAAGACGAGTCGTCGTCGTCGCAGCACGCACACTCAAAATCGGGCATTCGCAGGGTGCTACCTCGCGCCGAACCTCCGAACGGCCAGCCATTCCCCGGTTGAGAGCCGCTTCTCGCCAATCCCGTCCAACCACAAGCTTTCCCGGTTGGGGAATCTGACTTTCGTCTTATGTCGACCGGTATTCAATCTCTTTGGGCGTTCGAGAAGGCGCCTGTCTTTCTATGTGATCCACGACAAGTGTCTGATGTTCGGTGCCGCTGTCCGCTGCGACCAGCCCGCTGGGTCCAGACAAGCTTTTGTGATGCTGCAAAGCTGCGTTTGAGACACAGGCTGGACGAACTTGCCTCGGCTTTCGATGAAGAGTTGCCAGTTTGAGGGGGATGGTTGCGAACCGAGGGAAGGGAGCAGGAGAAATCTGAAGGTTTGCGGTCTTGGTCATCATGACAGCAATTGTGTCTCGCCTTTCATCCGGTCGGCCCCCAAAATCTGGTTTTTTCCTATTTCAACAGCAACGGCATCCGGGTTCCGGAGTCCTCACATTCGCCGTTTCTCGTATCTTTAAATCTGACCGCACACCCGCCTGCTTTCTGTCGAGTGTGCACGCGCCCGGCCTTTCCCCAAGTCTGACAGCACAAGCGGTTTGCGATTGATTTGCGCCGCCCAGAGAAAGATAAATAAAGAAGACGAGACGATTTTCGAGAGCGACAAGCACAGCAAGCAAGACAAGCCCAACGCCGAACAGACCAGACTGCAACAGGACAAGCCTGGTTGTCAATCTCACTTCGGGGGTAGAAAGAGAGAGAGATCTACGCCTGTTGATAATCACGTCTATTGGAGCTAGACTACCGAACGACAGGCAGCCAGACAGCCCTCTTCGGCGATCGAAAGCAGGACGAACCTCACTCACAACGAGGCACCACCGTTCGGAGCTCCGGCCGGTGAAGCGTCGACGCACCGGACATTGACGCGACCTGAATCCCTCGCCCCGCAATTTTAGAGCGACCTGGGCGCCTGTCCCTGCGCAGAAAAAAAACGGCTTTTGGCTTTTTTTCCTGCTGCTCACTTGTTGAGGAAGAGTGTCGATCTGCTTATCCGTACTATCGGTCTCCGTGTGTTGCGTCTTATCCCAGACGTTGAACGAGCGCAGACGGCTTCCGAACCGGGCACTTTCTTTCCCTTCCTTTCCCCCTTTTTCTACACACCTATTACCCGCGTGCATAACCTCGCTCACTCTTTTCTCTCTTCTCCCTCCTTCTCTTCCTCTCTTCCTCACCCAGTCTCAGAGACAAAAGATACCCCGAACGAAAACACCCTCTCGGTCCCGAGTTGACAACCGCGCTTCTGCCACGAACCCCAGCAGAACCAACAACTTACACCCACGCGCCCCAACCACTCTACTCGCCCCCCCTCCCCCTCTCTGCCCCCCGGGGACCCCATCAACAAACACCTCAACTCCCTCACACACACACAAACAAACCCCGGTCTCGCGCTCCCCAACAATGCCAAGCGCAACGACCCCGCCCGGCTCCGGCCCGGACACCACCCTCCACCTCCCGCGCATCCTCTGCCTGCACGGCGGCGGCGTCAACGCCGCCGTCTTCAAGGTCCAGTGCCGCGCCCTCATCGCCCGCCTGCGCCCGCACTTCCGCCTCGTCTTCGCCGAGGGCCCCTTCATCTGCGCCCCGCACCACGACATCGTCTCCGTGTACGGCGACTACGGGCCCTTCCGCCGCTGGCTGCGCTGGCTGCCCGAGCACCAGCCCGTCGTCGACGCCGAGACCGCCTCCGCCGAGATCCACTTCCAGCTGCGCATGGCCATGGACGACGACGACGCGCTCGGCGCCACCGGCGAGTGGGTCGGCCTGCTGGGCTTCTCGCAGGGCGCCAAGATCAGCGCCAGCCTGATGTACACGCAGCAGATGCTGCGCCAGAAGTACGGCCGCCGCATCGCGAGCGCGGGCGGCAGCGCGGACTGGAAGTTTGGCGTGCTGCTCGCGGGGCGGGCGCCGCTGATCGTGCTGGACGACAGGATAGACGCGCCGCAGGGCGTGGGGGACGCGGCGGAGGCGAGCGTGGTGTTTGACGACTGGCCGAACGGGAGCGGGACGGACCATGTGTTGAGGTTGCCGACGATCCATGTGCATGGGCTGAAGGACCCTGGGCTGGAGCAGCACAGGCGGCTGCTGAAGGAGTACTGCGAGCCCGGGTCGACGAGGCTGGTGGAGTGGGAGGGGAACCACCGGGTGGTCATCAAGACTGTGGATGTTGATGCTGTGGCGAGGCAGGTTCTGGAGCTGGGCGCGGAGTTGGGGCTTGTGAGGGATATCGAGGCATGATTGATAACTGCATAGCGTTTGGTTCTTTGGGCAGTTTCATTATTTTTTTGGGTTGTATTTACTTTGTTGCGTCTGATGGATATACATAGACCGGAAATACCACGTCGTCGCTTTGTTGTTCTTCATGTCGTGTACACTCCCGTCGGCACATCGTGATACCCTCTCTTGCCCACCACATGCGTCAGCTCGCTCCTCCAGTCCTCGCCGCGCGCAAGCCGCTCGACGACCTTGTCAAACGTCCACTCGGGCCTCCACCCGAGCTCGCGCACCGCCCTGGCCGAGTCGTACACGCGGTCGACGCGGTCCGGGAACCTCCATCCGAGCTTCTCAAACACGGCGCCCGTCGCGGGGACGCACGCCCTGTACACGCTCTCCGCGTCCCCACCACCACCGGCATTCAGCCGCGCGAGGGTGTCTGCGTCGTTGGCGAACGGCGGCGGCGCCGAGACGATGTACTTCGCGAACCCGATCTGCGCGGCGCGGCGCACGGCGCAGACGACGGCAGAAACAGCATCGGCGATGTCGAGGCGGCGGTGCGCGAGCTCGCAGACCTTGAGGTTCGCGTCGGCGGGGAACTCGGCGCGGCGGGCGGGGTCGTCGTCGTGCTCGGGGAAGAAGCGCGACGTGCGCAGGACGAGGCAGGGCAGGGATGTGTGCAGGTGGTGCAGGCGGACGAGGTCCTCGGCGGCGGTCTTGGTGGCGCCGTAGATGTTTTTGGGGACGGGTGGGGTGGGTTCGGTGGTCCAGGCGGCGGGGGAGCCGGGGGCCGGGGCGAGGGCGGAGCCGTAGGTTGAGGTTGTGGAGATGAAGATGAAGGATTCGAGGGAGGGGAGGTGGGCGGAGGAGGTTTCGAGGAGGGCGAGGGTGCCGGTGATGTTTGTGTCGATGAAGGCTTGTTTGGGGTGCGAGGCGACGTGGGGCTTGTGCAGAGTCGCGGCGTGGATTATATGTTTGATGGAGGGGTGGGAGGTGAAGAGGGTGCTGAGGGCGGCGCGGTCTGTGATTGAGAGGGTGCGGGTTGTGGTTGAGGAGGGGAGGATGTCGATGCCGAGGGGGGTGTGGCCGTGGGAGGGGAGGGAGAGCATCAGGGCGGCGCCGAGGTGGCCTGAGGAGCCGGTGACGAGGATGTCGTACTCTGAAGAAGACATCGCGGCGATTTGATGACTGGTTGTAGAAGTTGATGTGTTGAAAGGAGTTAATTTGAGGAAGTTGACTTGAAGTAGTTGAGGTTTGGTGATGGTTAGTCATGGTGTTGAGGCGTGACTCATTGATCTACCGCGCCAAGAAGAAATTGCCGTCTGGAGGGCGTCAGTAGCCGCGCATGGCTTGTTTCGTCACTATACTTAGGTACTTAAAAGAGTACTATAGGAGAATATCTGCTGCGTATTAGAGACGGGACCATCTCATTCCCTAAGTATGTTTGTATGATCCTTTCCTGTATGTAGGTACTTACTTAACCCGATAGTATGATAAGCATATATATATACCACCTGACAGGATAAGTAGTCGCTCTATTCTAGAAAAGATAGGATGTTTCTTAGAAAGTACGGACGCGCAAAAAGGCAAGCAAATTAGGTGAAATTGACTACCACAGGATTCCTACATGACTATGTTCCGATTGACCTGTTCTTCATGATGACATTCGTGTCATAAATGAGTTTAACTGCTTGTTCCCACAAAAACAATCAGCACAGCTGCATAGGCTGCTGTACTACCCAGTACCTCGTCCATCTTAGGAAGCAGGTATGCCATCCAAAGACCAAAGACAGTGACAAAAGCACTTGTTGTGATGAGTGATGTGTAGAGACCACCGTCCAGCACCATCAGCCACATGGGGCCAATAAGAAAGGCTCCTCCGGCGGCTGCGGCCATAAAGAGCTTAAGGAAGCCGTCCTTCAACCGTGCGACACTGATTGGGCTGTTGGGTTTGTCATGGCCATCCCATAATTTTAGGGAGTCGGCATAGCTCGTAATGCGTTTGGCGATCTCTCTGTCGATGTAGCATTTGAGAATGTAGTTATCTGCACGGTACTCTCCGGTTACAAGGAATGGATCTCGAGTCGACTTTGAGCGAGTTTCTATGTAGTCGTAGTCCTGAATCGCCTTGACTAAGGCCATCAGAAAAGTTAGTATTTCTGTCGACTTCAAAATAAATCCCGGATAAAGATATGTTGACCATGTGTATCCGGGCGATGAGTGACCAGGCAAAAAGGAGACTGAAAGACATTCATACTGTACTGCTCAAGTGCCTGCTCCCAGCCTTGCGACTCTGTCTCATCGAGGCGCATCTGGACAACGTATCTCACTAGCTGACATTGTAGCTTGCGAATTCGCATGCGCTGCAACTCGGCAAAGTCAATTCGAAACCGTTTTTGGTCCCAATCGTTATCGCAATCTCCGGAAGGCGAAGACGAGGACGGTGCCGGTTTGGACGGCGAAGATAGACTTTCTCTTCTGCGGTACCAGACGTTTCCCAGCTTTGCGCGCAAAGCATAGATGGAATACCAGATAAAACTGCTTATAGGGGGTCCCTTCAACGTGGAGATTAGTTTAGGGAGGTGGTACCTTAAAACCCATTCGCCCGGGTCTTCGGGGTTAAGACGTCCCCAGACCTCGTCACTTCCTGTCCACGGCAGTTGGCCATTCTCAGTGACTCCAACTGTAGAGACATTGTCGTTACTTTCTTGACTGGACTGACGGGATCTATAACTGGCAGAGATGGTTCGCCTTTCTTCCAAGTCATCAATTGAGGCCCTGAATTGTAGAGGAGATGGCCTGGGACCTCGCCCTTGATCGCGAGTTGTAGGATGATCTGGTCGGCTACTACTGAAGTTCCTCCCGGGGGGCTCGAACCAAGGCCCACCAGAGTAGCTGCGGTTGCGGGAATCAAAGCTGACAGTGTCATTGCCATCATCTAGTCCAGGCAGGTGGTCAATGCCATTTCATTTCACCACAGAAATAAGTTGCTTACCATTGTTGGTTTCCGAGGTGAAACAGTCACCCTTCTCAATATCAATATGCGAAGACATTCTCGACAACTGATGACAATCGATCCGCAATAACACTGCTATAGAAAGATGAGAGTGAGTGGAAAGCGTCTGTCTTTCTCAACGGCGTCGGCCGGTGTGGCAGGCGTTTTTGTTCTTATGCCAGCACGAGATTGAAGCCATCTCATTTGCTACCTATGTAGCACAAAATGCTTTCAGCATCTCTACAGCGGCCACGTAAACGCAGCGAATTGGAGGAAAATATGACTCGTATGCAAGTGAACTGCAGTAACAAGGGTGGCAGCGCCTGCATGATGCATCCGTCTAAGCAAATGAGGGAGAACCCGAGATTCCCGACTTCTTCGGAAGGGATTCATATTTCTTAGCAGTTGTCCCCTCATTCCAATTTTCATAGAAAGTCACTATGCACCTTGAGGAAGAACTTGAAATCATAGACTCTTTTACAAAATACCGGAACCATTACTGTGTTTGAATCATATACACATACGGACACATGACGTGCAGGTACGTGAGCAATCGTTCTACTATGTCACCGATTTTGATGCCTAAACGTGAGGTCAGGAAGCCAGAGTCCTTCTTTCTGAAGATCATTTGAACCTACACAATATGTTCGATCAAAACACCCGACTACGGGTTTTCATCCGCCTTTACCAAAGACCACTGTGTATCGACATCGAGTTCCCCGATGATAAGCTTGCCAATCTCTACCGTCAAAGTATCAAAGAGAGCAAGGAAGTTATGGTTTCGAATCCTTCGGTTGTGAGAATGGAAATGCCATGTTCAGCTGTTGACGTCGAGATGTCTCGGTCTCTTCAGGCCATCGTGGTGCATTTCAAAAATGCTCGCGACGCGACGGTGTGGATGGACGACATCTGCCGACCTGTGGGAATGCAATTCAAGCAGGTCTATATTAAGCAGTACTGGAGCGAACGGGAACTACTGGAGTTGACGGATAGTTTGCTAAGGAAGCAGCAAGGTGACCGTCAAGAGGAACAGCTGCGCAGCGAAACCGAGTCGGAAGACAGCCGGAATCTTCACAGTTCTGAATAGATCTATAGTATACTAGAAAGACATCAGGTTTGAGTAAAAAAGAAAGGACTTGTTGAACAGCACCGCCACGGGAAACGCAGGAAATGCTGTGCGACTACTCAGTCTAATCAAATAGAACGAAAGATCCAAGATGGCAATATTGTTTACGTCAGTGAGGTATTGAAAACACACTTGACGAGATGGCTCTCTTATTCGGTAAAGAATTTTTTACCCAGGTGAAATCCGACTGATAGAACGGCCTTAGTAACGTAATAGGAGCGAGGAATGGAAAGCGGCTGTGCCCCATAAAGGCTCTATTTCTTAAGTCACGCCTAAAGGAGAGAGCTATCACTGAGTTCTGAAACACTTCCGCTTTACTTTGAGATGCGCCTTTGATGTCTCTCTCACCTTCGGTATCGCGATCCTTGCGGTACCCAGCCTCTCATATGCATCCTGACCATCCTCGCCATCAACCCGTCGCAACACCATGAGTAATAAGTTGTCCGTCCCTTGCTTATTCAAATCGCCGAAGCCAATCTCAATCTCCTTATCCAGCTCCTCAACCTTGAGCGAGGTTCCCCCGCCATCATCCTTGAAGATAAGGGCATCCCATTCAGCGTCGAGAAGGACCCCCTTCTCCTCTTCTAGCGTCGGCGTGAAGAAGCCAAATATTGCCTCACTCTCATCTGAGAAAACTTCAAAGTAAAACTGGCCCCCCTCCTCGAAATCCATATCACGAATAGCCGCAGCTGCAGGATCTTTCGAAGACACAATGTGCCCGTGAGACATTTTAATGGTCATTGCAAGGCCCTCGAGATAAAGACATTGCCGCGTCTCGGGAACGAGGCTGGTGGACTTCGAACCATGGTGGGCGTAGAATTCATCGAAGTTCTGCCGTTGCCAACAGCCGGCCTCGTTATTGACCTCTACTTCAATCTTGACGTTGGAAAAGGTGGAGGGTAGTGGCGGGACAGCCTCTTGGTTTCTCTGAAAAACCAACTCGCCCGCATTCATTCTGGCATTCTGAGGCCGATCGAAGCTGAGCTCCAGCGGCCCTTCCCATCCCGTCCAGGACCAGCTCGGAAACTTTGGGTTGCGTTTCGCAGGGTGCTTGAACCTCCAGTCCATAGCCTGGAGGAGTCCCAAGGTAGCCGTTTGGTGCACTTTGTCATCGAAGATGGCCTCGCTTGAGACACGCAATGTTGTGAATATCGGTAAACCCCAGAAATGTCCGAATGGCGGTGTCGTTGTTGACCCTCGGCTGAGTATACCAAGCATCCCGTTCAAGTTGTCGCTGGTAAAAGTGAGAGACCTGGTCATGTACTCTTCGATCAACCCAAAGACTGTCGGCCCCTTGTTCAAGCTCATTGCCATGGGAAAGTTGCGCACGCTTTGCGCTGCTTCGCCATACATGGGCGGCCAGGTCGGTCCATTGTTGCCATACCTGAATGCTGTGCCGTACTTGAAGAAGATGTCATCCGGGGCAAAGACGGCTTCCGTACAATGTGAGAAGTTGCACTCAAAGTAGACCTGGTACTCCGTGAAGATGAGACGCCGCGTAGAGAGGAGGCCCTCTTGGTATGTCCACCCCCGTTCGGTCCACTTGGCGTGCTCCAGGAGGTTGCTGAGTGGCGGGAGAGAGGATACATAGAGCGTCTCTCCGATTTTGACCGACGGCTGCCGGAGCCGCGGCCGGGTGCTTACTCCCGGCAGGCCGAAATTGGCGTCTTCCCCAGCGCAGGCGATGATGGCAAACACGGCCGCCTCGTAGATGATGTGCATGTTGGCGAGCTGGTTCTGTGTCTCCTTCCTCTTCTCAGGATCCTGTTGCGCGTTGCCGCTTTGGTCGATGCAATACCTGTCTACCCACAGGTAGCCAACGCCGAGGTTCCTGCAAACTACAAATGCGTCCTGGACGACTCTCGAAAACCCGGTTTCAGGGGCTTTTGTGCCCCAGACGTAGCTCAAGGCGACGTATTCTTGGCCTTCCGGAAGAGAGACTATTTCCTCTGTCGAGACGTTCATTACCCGGAATCCGGGGATGTCTCTGGCGGATCTTTTGTTCGGGTTTTCACATCCAGTTGGGTGGTATGTGCGACAAGCATTCAACCAACCTTTTACGATGTCGTAGTCGATGGTGTCAGTCGCGATTCGCCTCCCGGAGAAACGGCGATTTCTTGCATTGACAGGGATGACAGGATACAGGTACCCCGAGGACCCGGAGTGCTGGCGCAAAGAAATTCCTTCTTGCTCAGGATAATACACATGCGGCGGCTTCGGATCGATGGCCAAAATTGCTGTGTCTTTTAAACGCCGGGCAGCCAAAAGAGGTCCGATGTTATTCCCGTGCTCCGTCTCGCCCGTCGTCTCAAAGTTGACGTATGTAGCCGACACAACGTTGAGTTCGAAAGGCGAGTCGGAGTGTCCATGAGTCGATACTTCAAGCCTGGTGCGCACAGCCGTGAATACGTTGCAGAGGGGGCAAGATGCAGTTGCGAAGTCGTCTGGAAATCGACCCAAGTCGGCCAACTTTCTCTGAATCGTATTTCGGTGGCATGGGGTGCTGCCTTCGTCTGGTACTTCGTTGATCATCGCGGCTCGGATATCCACCGCGTTTGCGGTGTCTGTAGCGCCTTCCATCCAAAAGTACCACTGAACCCGTGCATCTTTCTCGTCTTCTTTGCTTTCGGCTCCGGTATTGGCGTCTTTGGAACCGGCGTTATTGTATTCGGATAGGGTCTTCTCTTCCGATTCGGCGCCGTTGTTGGATTTGGCGTCTTCACCTTCATCATCTTCATTCTCCTGAGTGGGTACCACAGGATCCTTGGAGGTTGACGATCTGACTTTCATGAGGGAAGAAGGGTCGGGATCTTGAGGGGGCATATCAACTGGGTTCGGTAGAGGGTCCAGTGAAAGCCTGACGCATCTTTCGCAGATTTGAGCCGTCTCATCGACAGGCTTCACTTCTGGCGGTGGATTCGTGTCTCTCGGAGGGGCACTGGTTGGATGATGTTCAATCTGCCGACGCATAGATCCAAGAATGTCGTTGATTGGGTATGTCAACATCCGCTCCTCGGCATTTGGGTCCTGTATAGTGTGACTGGCATCTGCTTCTTTCAGAAGCCCGGACGAGTATAGTATTGATAGCCTGTCTGCCACCCATATCATTGAGTCGTTCACCCAAGGCATGGATTCATCCTGGAGATGTTCAGGTGCGGGTTGAAACATATCGATCGGCTTTCCCGAGAGGACAAACTTGCAGAATGGAGGCGTGGTGGATGTTGGGTTTGGGATAACCGGCAAGGGCTGACCAGAAATCTCAAGGACGGTGATTGTGCTCTGCTGAAGCTGCGCAAGCTACAAGTGTTTTCGCAGCAGAGCGCAAGTAGCAGATTTGCCGAATGCCTTGACCAGGGTTGCATTTGCGACCAATTGCCGGGATATCCGCCGTTCTCACCTAGACGTGGGTGGTGGCTAGGCACGCATCCTTCTGCAGCTTCCTCAACGATTTTGTTGGACAATGGGCTGTCGGAAAAGTGGAACTATGCATCATGTATCATCGGATTGAAGTGCTGCCTGGTGCTAATATGCCTCACTCATAGGCGGCCGAAACTTTCCGGTCGCCATAATTCGACATTGGCAAGCTTGCTTCTTCCTCCTCAGAAGCCTGTTAATATCAGTCTTTGCAATCCTTTGGAAAATCTGAGTACGCCAAGAGGTACCACAAGCAATCTGTGAGGCGCGATGGCCACCGAACAAAGCCTCGAGTCTATATTTCCCGCCTTACGACTGGGGTATGTCGAAGGACACTCAAAGGAGCCCGAAGAAAATGAGATTGGCGACAAGATTGCATGCGGCAGAAAATGCACGTCAAAGACCCTCTACGGAAGCTGGGAAACGAAGATGACTTCATCTGGTCGGAAGATTATCCGGACAATATCGCAGAGGCGGCGGAAAATGAAGATACCATGCAGTGCGCCATGCTTGTGAGAAAAAGTGAGCTTTTCACATGTTATGTCCATTTACACAGCCCTTTCTTACAACATCCTGCAGAGAAAAGTACGGATCCAAGAAGATCTCTGGAGACCCACAGCATAGTGATTCAGAGCCCGTTGATCAAAGAGGTGCTCAGCGAAGTCTTTGCGGGATATCCTGATTGCAACCTTGAGCTGGAGCGAACGGAGATCGACGCTCCATTTGGTCCGTTTGTCCACCGATGGGACGGTTTTGCATCTGCTCTCGAAGATGAGAAGTTGGGTGAGGAAACTCGACAGCATTTGCAACTATTGAATGACGCCATTGCTCCTGAGGTGACGGACATCATCAATAAGGTCAAAGACTACAAGAAGAACAATGTCGTTCACTTCAAGTACCTCTGGGCCATTTTCGAACCAGGGTGCACTGTCTTTACTATAGAACATGGACATCAAATGGCAGCGTGCTTCGAGACGTCGACCTACATTGAGACGCAAAACGGAAAACAGCTACTTCTATGGTGCAAATCAATCAACTGGGAAAAGTCCGACTTTGGCTGGGAGAGCAAGAGATTTACGATCAAGGAGTTCAGGAACACCATCCCCATATCATCATTACCCGTCTTTCCCTTGAAGAACCACAAAGGGCACGCGATTATCGAGCAGAATCTCATCCAAAGAGGCAAGCTATTTGAGAGTCTCTGTGGACTGCAGTACAGAGATTACGATGGGCAAGCTGTCCAAGTTGTACAACTTCAACACAGTTTCGAAGTTCGGGAGAAGGCCGTCAGGGTACAAGAACGTATTGTCATTGACGCCGAGGCGTATGACAGGTTCAATCCCCACGACCAGACATTCACTCATCCGATCTTGGATGACAAGGAAAAGAATGTGGAGTCGTCTCGCTTTGGACATGCGGAGTACACCGTGATCCCGATAGATTTCGTCAAGAAGGGAGAGTCCAAGAAGACTCTCACCGAATACCAACAGCTCCCGTGCGTGCCGTCGGTCCGCGGCTACGCTCTCAAGACCAAACGATGGCTTCGACTCAGTGTCTCCTCCGTGAAAGAGATCGAGTTGAACGAAGGCGCCTTCAGCAGCTTAGTGCTGCCAGAAAATTATAAGAAACTCCTCCGCGCCTTTATGGAAAGTCAGCTCCAGTTCAAAAATGACTTCGACGATTTCGTGGCGGGGAAGGGGAAAGGGATTGTTATCTTGCTTTCTGGTAGCCCGGGAACAGGAAAAACCCTCACGGTAGAGAGCGTTGCGGAAGTACTCAAGGCGCCACTGTACAGTCTCAGTGCTGGCGATCTTGGGACCGACAGCGGCAGCGTTCAGGAACGTTTAGATGATGCCCTCCAGCTCGCCGCTGATTGGAATGCAGTGTTACTGATTGACGAATGCGATGTGTTCCTCGAGGCCCGGAGCAGTGATAATCTAGACCGCAACGAGCTCGTCAGCATATTCCTCAGAACGATAGAGTACTACGAGGGGATAATGTTCCTGACTACCAACCGCCTGGAATCGATCGACCCTGCCTTTCACTCAAGAGTACACCTAAGCCTCGAGTATCCTGGTCTCGAGCAATCATCTCGAAAGGAGATCTGGTCGGGATTCTTGGACAAGATTGGAAAGGGAGATCAGAGGCATGCATTGAGCGAAGAAGATATCGGAAAGCTTGCGTCGCTGGACTTAAATGGTCGCCAGATTAAAAACATTCTGAAGACGTCCAATCTACTGGCTTGTTCGGAGAAGACAAGGCTCAGATTTGACCATGTGAAGACTGTACTTGAAGTATGGCGTTACAAGGTCCAATGATTTACCGAAGCGCGGCGATGGATATTTTTATCCCTTTCTTTGGTCATAAACGGTTTAATTAGTCCAAAAGTACAGAACAACCACAGCCTTGGGTTCAATTTCAAAGACTAACAATACACGTGGTGATTCAACTCAGCCATAAAGTTTTAAGGGCACTGGTATGTGCAGCCCACCCTCAACTAGGTCAAACCACAGACCACGATAGCCATTGTCTCTCGTCGCTTTGACAAGACTTGCGAAAGCTTTGAGTTTTGTTCCATATTCCGACTCTCCCGTGGTCACTGGGGACACATATTTGATCACCTCCTCACTCAGAGAGTCGATCTCGAGAGAACTGACTAAGAGAGGCAACCCTATTGGGAGTCCCTTCATTTCCACCGGAACCCAATCGACAAAGCACTCCAGCTCGACTGTGATTTTCATTGCCAGCCGTAGTGCAGTATGGTCTTCAACGCCGAGCGGATATTGGAGGCGATGGATAATAAGGAGAGTCGCCAGACGGTATACTCGAGCTTGTAGCATCATGGCCGATACTTCTAGCCGACTAAATTGGTTAAAGAAAGTGGTAGGGGGTGCCGGCTCCCATACACGCACTCGGCGCTCAATGTCGGCTAGTTCATTACTGCAATTCCTGAGGCGGAGATGCATAGGATTACCAGATACGACTGACCCTGCACAAGCCGACTTCTTAGCCTCGTGGCTTAACATGCAGAGCTCATAGAGAATGTAGATGAGACCATTGCAGAGTCCGAAAGTTCTATCCACCGTAGAGTAGTCGCCGCGTGGGGGCTGGATAACAGGTATTTCTCGCTTTACGAGGCACTCGACCGTGTCGACAAGTATTGAAGTAACGGTGATAGGGTATAGACAGAGCTGAGAGAGAAGCGAGGGAAGCCAGTCCTTGACCAAAAGAAGTGATTGCCGAAGGATGGCATGTGCGGATGTGCCCAAGAGGATAATATGGTAGACGACTAAGACCTGCCCGAGCATGATAACGGCGGCAGCATCGTGTGCATCGACGATGGCGGCAGCTTGCAACTGCTTGAGACAGTTGGATCCTTCGCGAGGATTCACTTCGTCGAGAGTTTTCATTCTATTGTGCTGGGCATTCCACAGGGCTAGGGCAGCCAGGTAAGCGTCCAGGAGAACACCGCCCGAACGGGCGAAAACGACCGTTATCGCGCCGCGAAAGCTGTCAGAGAAGCTGGGACCAGTCATAAAATGCCTATGGTAGCTGTAAAACGTCTGCTGATCTGACAGGACACGGTAAAGATGCTGCTGTCGTTTGGCTACCAAAGGGCGTTCCGGACTGGGCAGTTGTAAAGGGAGGTTGCAGTCATAGAGAACCTCCGCGATGTTGGACAGGCCTGTGAGAGAGTATCCGAACGTCCCAGAGGAGCGAAAGATATTGTTGCAAGATTGTGGATGAAGAAGCTTCGCAAGATCGCTTGTATCAGCTTCGACGTCGGTTCTCTCGCAAGTCGCAACAGTGAAGTCCGCCTCCTCCGCGTCGTCGATTCCGTCAGCCTCATTGGCCACATCTTTCTCGACGCCCCTCATATTCTGGTTATTCCCGATGTCGATTCTCCCCATATTCTTAATGTCGCTGTACTGTCTAGCACAGCCTTCGAAGCCTGAGTGCATTGACGTGTCGTCGATTTCAAAATTGAGAATCTCGCAACTGCCATACGGGACCTTCTGAGCCACAGGCGGGCGACCCATGCGCAGCTTCCGTCGCTCGAAGGAGCACCTTGTTCTTAGAAGCCTGCATTGGCGGCAATGATGTTCATTGGCGTCGAAGAGACATCGTTCCTTTCTACGATAGCAACCGTCGCAGGCTGTCCTAGGCATGAGAGTTGGATTATGAGGGGCCCACAGGGCGTTCTAAGCTCAATTACAAGTGCAGTGAGATGACTAACTCTCAGGGAGGAGGAGGGGGGAGGGCAGACTTGTCGTCGGGTTTTACAGCGCAACTGAACAATATCGTGGTCGAGATGGTGAGAGGGTAAAGGGGAGAAGAGTCATGGTAGGAACAGCGAAGTGGGACGATATAAGTAGCAAGACAGGGTCGCTGTTGTGGAGACACACAGGGGTAGTGCTTTCACCGACGGTCCAGGGTCAACACCCAATGCCCCTTGATCATGGCTTCAAGGTTGAAGGGAAAAGAAACAGACTGTATCGTATCGGTATTAATTGCACTGATGCCGTCGAAGTTGTGTAATGTGTTAACTACTACTAGATGATAATCGATTGCCGCCCTAAAATCTGTGTTATCCTCCCTGTACCCTAGACCTACTGTCCGATTGAGTCCCGGAGGATCTCCTGGAACCAGTTTGGTAACCCTCGAAACCCCGACAACCAGGAAGCTCGGGACGGGATGATGAGCTGAGCGCCGCGGCGGGAGAAGATTTGATCTGCGACAGCCTTCGCCACGTCTTCGGGCTTCATCATCTTGTTGGTGCCGCCACGCTCAATCGCCTTCTTGTCATCCTTCGTCATATCAGTGGCCACCCACATGGGATGAACAACCGTCGTCAGCACACCTGGCGATCGATAAATATGCTTAATTTCGCATGTAAGCCCTTCATGAAACGCCAGCGCGCCTGCCTTTGATGCCGAGTAATCAACGGCTGTCGGTAGCGAGATATAAGAAGCTATGCTCGCGATTGTGACGATATGCCCCTTATTCTTCAGTATCATATTCGGTAAGAATGCCTTAGTGGTATACCAGAGTGCCATGAGGTTTAATCCAAAGAGTTTCGACGCCTTCTCTGGAGCCAAGTCGAGGATGGAGCTTCGATTCGCCATGCCGGCGTTATTGATCAGGATGAAGGGGTGGCCGACCATCTCTCGGATGCTATCCGCAGCCTCAGCCACAGCAGAAGCCGAGGAGATGTCGCATTTCCAGTAGAGGACAGTGTCGATCTTTTGAAGCTCCGAGGGTAGTTCCGCTACATCAAGGATTGCGACTCGCAGGCCTCTTTGGACAAGGGCCAGGACGATGGCTTTCCCGATCCCATTGCAGCCACCAGTGACGACCGCAATTTCTTTAGACCAGTTCCAGTTTCCACGTACGAAAAGGCTCCAATTGTTGGTTGCACGAAGATTATGGATGTGATTCAAGACGCGACCTACCCCGAGAGCGACCAAGATCTTGAGGACTGTCTTGAGGCCCCAAACACCAACCCTGCACTGGATGATGTCTGAGTTGGTGACTTGGGTGACGAGATGGGGCGGGCCGTACATTAAAAACGCAAGGGCTGATGCTGAAAGAGCCGGGTTCAAGACGGCGCCAACAACGATGTTTAGGGATTTGATAGCTCCTTCAACCAGAGTAGCCATGGTGATTTTTTGGTAAAGAGAGTAAGACGAAAATGTTGAGATGTGATGATTGACTGGATGATGAGATGCATTCCGTCAATCCGTTTGAGTGCATATGCTCTTATTTATATCTAATTTTGGCATTCTACTATCGGACAACCCTCGCACATGATGCCAACTTCCCATCCTCTCGCTGATACCTTGGTTCTTTCTTCACTTTAACTCCTGTCTAATTATCGCACAGCAGTCCCGATGACCCCGGCAAGTTCCAACCACTTTTGGCATAGCGCTATTTCGCGGACAGGGCTCGTCGGCGACTTTCTTCCCAATACGGAGGCCTGTTGGAGCCGGGCTCGGTTCGGGTTCCACTGCCACTGCCTGCTCTCGCCTCTTGACCGGCACGATGTGGGATGTGAGATCATGGGAGCCTGATCTCTACTGATTAACCTTGAAATCTTGCAAAAGCGCTGACATTGATAAAATGACTGTGGACGAGAAAACCCATTTCAAGCGTATTACTATTTTCTGCCTTTTCCTTTTTTTAACACCGCCTAATCTCTCTGTGTCTGCGCGGCTTTATTTCCTATGTACTTTATTATTCCTATTAAAGACGATAATGGCGATTACGGAGGCAAGTGTGTGATGTGATATGTGGGTCCTCGCCTCAGCGCACGAGTATGACGAATACGACGAAAGCGACGAAAGCGACGATAACACCCCTAATGATCCAACGTAGAGAGCAGTCTGACATTGCCATCGTTGGAGCCTGAGCTACAGGAACTAACACAGCCCGTTACATATGTCACCTCAAGCGCTCCAGTCATATGATTATGCTCAATCGTATTACAAGCCCAAGGCCCCAAGCACGTCACAAAGACAAGGTATAGGTCCAGAGAACAGATTTCACTACAGGGTTACGCTATTTGTTTTGTGATCAAGCCTAACCATGTTATGTTGTAGCTGATGGTCAGTCCTTGTAACCAGTGAGGTTCCACTGCCGAGTCACCACTCGACAAAGTTCGTGGATGGCATAAACATTGTCCCTGCTCAATTCCAAGTTGCTCTGGAGTCTGACGCGTTCCTCCATGTCGAATTCCCGTTTGTTCCACATCTCCCAAGTAAGGAAGCTATGCGGGAGAAAGTTCGCGTGTTCAAAGTCGATGATGATGATCCTGCTGTCTGGGTTCTCTCTGTCCTCCATGATGAAATTGTGTAGGTTGAGGTCGCAATAACACAATTTCAGACCCTCAGGGACAAGGTTGGCCTGGATCATATCTGACCGTTCCTGAAGAGACGACCAGTCAGTGTCTTGTTGTGTCCATATCAATATGCGTGACATACCTCGACGATCTTTTTGTTTACAAACTCGTTGAGTTCTTCCAAGTTTGCAAACTCTCTCGGTGCATCGGAATCGTCCTTGCCAAAAGCGCAGTTCTTGATAAGGCCGCCCCCGACAGGTCCAGGGCTGACATCGCTGGGGGGTAGAAATGCAAGAAGGAAGGAGATTGCATCTGCGACCCGGTTCTTGAAGGGAGCTTCCTTTTCGGCAATTTCTTCAGCTGATAATTCTGGTTTGCCGGAACTCTGCTCTGCTTGCTGTTCTTGTGGAGGCGATGCAGAAAGCCCCGGCGTCTCCTGTCCATGTGCCTGGCCCTGATCGTGCGTCTCTGAAGTAGCCAGTTCAGCCGATCCTTCTGTTCGGGTTGAGTGTTCGCCGCTCTTATCTGCAGATTGGTCTTCAGGAGGTAATACGGCAGACTCTGAATTCCCTAGTTCATGCGCGTGGTTTTCATGACGCCTCAGTAAAGCAGCCCGTTCGTACTTCCTCTTCGTTTCCTCGAGCACAGCACGTACTGCTATAAGAGGGTCTGGTCTGATATCGCTTGAGATTTGGGCCACGGAGGTGCCCGTGACGTATTCCATTACAATAATGCCGTAAGGAAGCAACTGCGATTCGTCAAAGCTGTGCAGTTTGACGTCAAGCTCTGTGTCAATGAAGTCGAAAACCCGCGGGACACGGAATCGCTGCCTAGCTCCCTCATCCATCTTAGACAGCTGTTCGTGTACGTAGTACTGCGTGTTGGCTTCTCTTCTCAGAGAATCGCTGTCATGTCCGTACTTTACCCAAACGAACACGTCCGCCGGCAGGCTCTTCGGAGAAAAGCGGAAGCCTCGCAAATTGTCGTAATACGGCCTTTTTGAGCATTCCGCGATATTTTGCAGCGTATTTTGGAGAACTTCGTCGTGATCAGGCTTCCAGCCAGATGGGAGATCCATTTCGTGGGCGGAAAAAAATGTCTTGGTATCGTGCCTCGATAGGATGATGGTTTTCGAAGAGCAGCAGAGTGGGAAAACTGTCGGGGTTTTGCCAGGTACACCTCATTGAATGTGGATACAGTGCGGGGTAAGGGGTGGGCAGCCGAATCTACTGTGCGCACACAGCGCTTACTTGGGCTTCGCCGCGGTTGTGGGTTGGTTCGTCGTCATGCCCATCCCTTGGAAAAATTGCTCTCGGCTTTTCTCACGTCAACTAACTCTTTCTTTAGAACCAGCAGACATTGCTCCTCTTCCAATCCTTACAGATGCTTGTCCTACTTGGCACTGCCGTACTCGGAGAAAATGACATGATTGAACTGGATGTTTGAAAAATTTCCATCCGGAGAAGATTTGGTTGGTTGGCGAAGCCCCATGTCGCGCTTCCGGGGTGCTTTTCCAATTCCAGTCCTGTAAGCGCTTAATATTTTCGGTTTGGAATTGCATTAGCCAATGGGAATCACTTTGTGGAGTTGCATACCACCATCTGTTGGTTGGTTATCGTTTTGCTCATCCCAAGATATCTATGGCTGATTGATCGGCGCCAGCCATCTCGCAAAAGCGACGGAGCAAGGGCCTTATCGAGGGTCACAATGCTGGAACGTCCCGTCTATGCGCTATGTTGGAGCGTTCAAGTGGTAGGCGCCCATACGTCTGTAAGGAGGCGGCGTTCTGATAAGCCAAGTAGTCGGTTGGAACTTGTCAGGGATGGAGGTTACATTCGGTCGTGCAAAAGAGCAGCAGGTGATCATTTGATTCATGGCCCTGCATTACATGGCCAGCCACTTGGGTGCTTGGTCGCCCGGCCGAGCCAACAAGCAACAAACTGTCCAATAGTCGCAAGACCACTCCTGCTTCAATAGCTCTCTTCTTCTAAGCGCCGTGTCAACTAAGCGCCGGTTCAGGCAGCGCTTCTACAACAGCTCTGGCATTCGGATTTGGGACCGAATCATTACAACATGGCCGGAGATCTTCCTGGGTATAAATGCAAAGGCCTAGAAGATCTTGGGGCTTCATCAGCACCGATCATCAGCTCGCACATCCTTCGCAGAAGTTCATTTCCTGGACTTACCTTTGTTCGAAGTCTTACTCTTCAACTTGTGCAAAGTCCTGAGACTTTGGACGACGACTACCTATTGTATTCTTGGCAATGTACCGCATGAAACACACCCAGATTGAGCCAGCATGTTTGCACAGAAAACCACGCCGGATACATCAGAAGAGGCTCTTCATAGGCTCATGGAAAATGCAGTGGTCAAGGGAACTATTGTGGAAGTTCTTATGCCAAATCCGGGCAACACTGCAGATCCGCTCAAGGGTGAAATGGGAAAGAAAAAGAAACATTGGGTTTTCCGCTTCACAATCAGCAAAGGGTAAGTGTTTGTTTGTTTGTTTTGTATTTAACGCCGTAGCGGCAAGGGCGCAGCCGCCCTTGCGGCAGACCTCCCGAAGGGTATGTGGCGTGGAGGGCCGCAGTCTCTAGCTACATACTCTGCAGTACACGCCGCTCCCTAACGTC
>JANUHK010000303.1:0-47964 GCA_026319125.1 Colletotrichum noveboracense | reverse complement strand
GGAGACCTCTGAAGAAGAGGATGATGAGTAGTTTTGATTGATTTTGTACGATGTAGCTTGATTGATACATAAAAATAGTAGAGAGGTGGTGAAAAGTGCGCGACTCGCTATGATGCGCGACTCGCTATGCATGTACGTTATACTAAGGGAAGGGTTGCTTCAGGAAGAAGCTGGAGAATCCAGCCTTATTCTCGCTTATCCTCTAGAGATATAGGTATGTCTTATTCACATCTAGAGAGTGCATCTAGCACTACTGCTTCACTTCTTAGGCAGTATTATATCTTAAAGTTATATTATGATAGCTCCTCTGCCTATCAGCTTTATTATTCTATAAGCTTCTGCTTAGTTATAAAGTACTTTAGGTTCTTATGGTCAGATAGAACCTTAAACTTATTAACGCCCTATAGCTCTGCTCTCCATGCTTATAAGCAGCTTATAATAGCTAGCATCTCCTTATCGTAGATCAGGTAGTTAAACTAGGCAGCATTCAGTTGCTATAAGTAGTATGGTACTGCGTGACGCCTACTATGCTCATCTTCTTATGATAGTACTCCTCTAAGGGTAAAGCCTGAGCAGTCAGCTTCGACATAGGTTGTACGCTTAGGATTAAGTTAGTGTAGAGCAGGCTTAGCTGCAAAGATCCTCTTAAGCTCCTGGAATACTACTTCCTATTCCTTACCCCAGCAGAAGAGGACACCCTTCTTAGTAAGCGCTATCAGGGGCCTAGCAATCTCTAAGTATGCTGGGATGAAGATCCAGTAGTAGTTTGCAAACCCTAGGAAACTTCTAACTCCCTTAACCATCTTTAGCGCAGCCTACTCCTTGATCGCTTTCAGTTTCTCAGGATCATAAGAGATACTAACTCCAGCTGTTACAATAAACCTAAAGTACTTAACAGTCTTTACAGAGAATACGCACTTATAGGGGTCTAATTAGAGCCCTACAGCAGCTAGCTTATATAGTACTAGCTTAACCTTTGCTTTGTGGTCTTATTGTAAGCTATTTAAATAGATCAGTACGTCATCTATATATGCTATAGCAAAATCATCTAAATACTCTCGAAGCACTCCGTTAATATATCATTAGAACGTAGCGGGGGCTCCTATAAGCCCAAAGGGTACAACTAGCCATTCAAATAGCCTATATCTTATCCTAAAGGCCGTCTTATGCTCCTCTCCTTCAGCAATTCATATCTTATAGAACGCTGCAACCACATCTAGTTTTATGAACTACTTAGCAGCACTAACAGTACGTAGTATCTCTTAGATTAAGGGGAGAAGGTATTAATTTCGCTTAGTGAGTTTGTTTAGAGCTCAGTAGTTTATATAGAATTATATCCCTCCGCTTAGTTTACATACGAATAGTACTAGGGCTGATGCTTCTAAGCTGCTAGCGCGGATAAAGCCTTTGTTAAGTAGGTCTCATAGGGTCTTGCAGAGAACGAGGAGTTCTTCTTATAACATACTATAGAGGGGGCCTTATAGTAGTATAGCCTTATTATTATTACTGTCCTATTTGATAGGGATCTTATAGTTAACCTTAGGATGATGTGGTGGAAGGTTGGCAGCTTCTTCGGGTTGGAACAGCTTGTGGAACTCAGCTAGTATAGCTGGCGGAAGGAGAGCCTTTAGATCTGCCTTCTCAGTCTTCTTCATAAGGACCTTCTATATATCTACTAGGCTGATAGTTTGGACTTTGTATCCTATAGTTTGTTTGGTGTCTTATTATGCTCTCCTATAGAGTGTAGTGAAAGGAGCTCCTGGAAGGAGATACGCAGCTCTGATCTCCCTTACTCGATCTGGTTCTTCTTCGCTTTTTAAGCGTAAGTCTATACTACCCCTCCTATGCTATATCTATTATACAGCAGCATTATATAGAATATAGTTCCTCTCTATCTAAGGCTTCCCTAGGAATAGGGTATCACTAAGGCTATATATAGTATATATAAAGATCTTCTCGTTATAACTATATAGCTTAAGGTTAAAGATAACTACACCTGTTGCTTTTATAGCGCCTATAGCGTTGCTAAAGCTGCCTAGCAGCTGCTTAGAGCAGTCTACTACTAATAGATAGAGCTTATAGGTAAGGTTGTAGTTAATAAGGGCGTATAGATTGCACCTAGTGTCTACTAGGGCGTCTGCTTAAGTACCTTTATATATGTGGGTAGTGATCACTACTGATTTGCTGCTTATATAATGCTTAAACTGCTTCTATTCTGTAATATCACTAGGCTTAGTCTCTAACACCTAACTTTGCATTAGAGTTACTCTTTTCCTAAGCTCTCTTCAGCTTTAGAGCTTCCTAGCTCCTCTATAATATTACTATTGCTGCTCTCCTCTTACCTCTTAGCTTTCTCAACCTTCTTAACCTTCTTAGGCCCTAAACGTCTTAGCTTAGGGCACTATATAGCAATATGGCTAATCTTATTGCAGTTATAGTATTTGCAGTTATCTTTCTAGGGCCTTAGGTTATCTTCTGATGAGGAAGAGTTGCTGTAGTAGCATTATGACTTTGCAGCTCTTCTGGGCTCCTTAGTCCAGCTGACTCCAGCTATAAAGGTGTCTCTATTAGCATCTTAGTGTTATTATTATTTATGATGTTCCTAGTAGGTCCTATTATCTAGCCCTAACCTTATTATTATAAGGACCTAGGTGTATTCTAGGTAGGTTTTCAGGGGATTAATTACACTAATTAGATAGTCCCACAGAGTGGAGTTTAGGGCTCTTTTCAGATAGTTAATTCTGACTGCGTCTGCCTAGTATCCTCCTCCACCTTCTGCTAACTCCTTCTCAAACTTTAGGAGGAATATAGCAAAGCTTTTGTTTTCCTTCTGTCAGATAGTATATAGCCTATCTAGTGCCCTGGATTCTGCATTAGGATCTCTATAGTGAGTCTCAAGGTATTATATAAACTGATCAGAGGATTCCGCTCTATCTGCTCCGCCTTAAGCGTAGTAGGGGGACGCTATTATTTAAGCTATGCCTTTTAGCCTTATGTAGATATATGTAAATATATTAGCATCACAGTTAAAAGCCTCCCTATCTCTTTATATCTTTCCCTTTATCTCTAGAAACTAATATTAGAAATCTTTATATATACTGCTAAACTTTAGTAGGTTTAGTATTTAATATTTCCTCTGCCCTCTAGCTGCTATTGTTATATTATCGCTTATTACCTATATAGTTATATCAGCTGTGGATGGGGTTAGTATGCTGCTTATAAGTAGCGTAGGGGTTGCTCTATCTGTTAATATAAGCCTATTTAGAGCTGTTAAGAGCTGCGTTATCTGGGCTGTCTGCTAGGCTATCTGGTCCTAAAGAGGACGGATGCTTGTGTTGACTGCTTTGTTGATCTGGCGATTAATCTCAGTATTTATTGCGTCGTTTATGCTACCCTCTGGCGGATCCATCATGCCGCTCTCATGAGGTTCTATATAGCGTCTTCTCGTTATGCTACCCTCTAGCAAATCATCATATCGCTCTTATGAGGTTTTATATAGCGTCTTTTATTATTAAGCTTAGAATATATAAGGGGCTGGCCCCTAGGCTTGTTCAACTTAGAGGTGCTGTCAATTAACTATTTTAAGCTGAAGAAGGAAGAAAGGACTTTATAAGGGTAGGCACCTAACAGCAGTGAAGCAGGCCGGGTTAGGCGGCGTACTGCAGCAGAATAGTGGGTCCAACGGAGCTGGATCTCAGTAACTGCTCCAGCAAAGCCGGAGATATCAATCCAGGCTCTAGCCCGTGACAGTATTATTTCTATTTAGCGCTTTATTATACTTAATACTTAGTATATATTTCTATTTATTATAAAGATTAATATAAGCTATTTATTTATTCTTTTTAAGTTTCTAGAGTTTAGTTATTATAAATTATATAGATAGCTTCTCTAGTTATTTAAGTTATTTAGAACTAAAAACCTCTTATATAATACTTTAAATATTATTATTATAACTTTAGTTAGAGTATAATATATAGCTAAGTAATCTAAATATCTTATAAATAACTAATAATACTTTCTAAATTAGTAATTCTTATATTTTATATAATATATATATAGAATAATATAATAGTAGTATAAATAGTATTTTTTTTAGTTATTAATAGTTAACTAAGTTTAGTATATAATATTAACATAGCTAACTAATATTAGTTAACTAGAAAGTAAACCTTAATTATTTCTTAAGTTTTATATTATCAAGAATAATATTTATAAGTTAATGTTAATACTAAAATATTTATTTATTACTACTAAAATTAAAATCCTTTATAAAAGCTATCTCTTAACTATTGTAATAGCTTAATAATATATTTATAATAAAGATATTAAAGTTTTTAAATACTTATTTAAACTTTTACTCTAATTACTTTTTAATAACTTATTTATAAAATTAATACTTAAGGTTATGAAATAAGCTAATTAATTTAAACTACTAACTATAAATATTAAGACCTAATTTTAACTTAATAGAACTAATAAAGTTAAATTTTAATCTAACTAAGATATTAAAATAATAATTCTCTAGTAGTAATATTAAGTTAATAGGTATAAATAGGTTTTTAGCGTTATTAAATAGGTCTTCTTAATTATCTAAGTTAACTTTGTTAGCATAGGTATAAGCGTATGTAGGGGCGTAGTATATGCGCCTATATAGTACAAGGTTATAGATAGGCTTATGTTATGATAAAAGGTGATAATCTTAAGTATTCATAGGTAATTAATTATATAGATAATAATAAGGGAATAGATATATTATAATGATTCTTATTATTATAGTTAGTAAGTTATATCCTCTAGTAGGGAAAAGTAAGAGGAAAGATAACTTAAAATATAACTTACTAAACTGCTAATTATATAAGGTGCTTATATAATTATATATATTATATAATTAATACTATAGTTATAAGTTATAATAAATAAAGCATTTTTATGTAAGGTTTTATACTTTAAAGTTTATTAGTTTATTTTATATAGGATATTTAAGTTAGTAAGTATTCTTATAAGTATTATTATTATTATATAAGATGTTATATATTAATAAACGTCTAGGTCATCTTTATTATTATTATTATTATTTAAGCTAGTAATATTAACTATTTCTAGAAGTTAAACTTTAATTTCCCCTTTACTTAGACTTTTACTTAAACTATTATACTCTTTATCTCTATTAACATTATTATTAAGTTTCTCTTTTTCTTTTATATCCTATATTATATTATTATTTTTTAGTATTTTAATTAGAGAGGTATTTAAAGCTAAACTTAAAGTAATTATATATTTATATAATTTAGTAGTAATATAAGAAGTAGTTAGCTTATAAATATTACTTCCTCTATAAGCATAAGGATATTTATTTATTTAACCTTTTATAAAATAGAGTAGTAAACCTTTTTCTATGTTAGGATATACCTCTATATATATTATAGGTACTAGATAACCTTAGTAAGATATTTTAAGTTATAAGTAATTAAGATTAATTTGATTCTTTAAAAGTAATATATTTTAGATATAATTAAGTATACTATAAAGTAACTAATTTTAGTTAGATACTTTAAAAAGCACAAAATGATAGGAATAACTTCTAAGAAGTTATTATATACTTAATAATATATTCTATTAATATTATATATATATGACTTTTATACTATATTAGATCTCTTAGTTTATATATTAAACTAAACTATACTAATATCAGTATATACTTACTCACTAGAAGTATCTTATATTAATAAGATTAGTTTTTAGTTATAATTATAATACTAAAAACTATATTAGTAGGACTTAATATTAGTTATTAGGTGTGAATAACTTTAATTACTATTAAGTTAGTTAAAAAGGATAAAAAACGTGTTATTAATTAACTGCGTTAATGTAGTAAAAGTAGTAGCGGGCAAAAAACCTAAAAATCGCGCATTAACAGGGGTTTTGGAAATGGTAAACGCACATGGGTGCATATTAACACCTCCTAGCTACTAGTTCAGCACCACAACCGCCGATCAACACCACCAAAGCTCCTTGTAATGAATCAACGGGCCTCACTGCTATGATCATTCACATGCATCACTATGTTAGAGAGGAGCACTACAGCGTCATCATACAAGGGGGTCCCCTCCACGGACCTATCCACATGCCAGTAAGGTTGCCCTCATCCATCAGTCTTTGTTATTTGGGGTATGTTCTGACTTGAGAAGTCACCACTAGTCCGTGACAAATTCAGGTGGTGTCCTCTGCAGAATGGCGCCCGAGAACCAGCATCTTTCTGTTGAAGAAGATTACTGGCGCACCTCTCTTTTGTGGCGGCCTAAATAATCAGGCGTCGTGAGAGCAGGGGTCGGTAGAGTTGACTGCCTCGATGTGGCTTATTGCTCTCTGGCTATGCAGTTCGGGTTTCGCCGACGAGATCGAAATGTTTCTCAATAGTTATGTTATTAATTAAGTTTAAGAGGAGGAAAGGTTCCAGTAAATACCTATGTTTACTTTGGGCCGCGAAACTAGACTGCTCATCGCCCAGGGCAGAGGTCGTCTTGTGACTCGAAGACAGGAGATCATATGTAAATTTCAATGATACCCGACACAACGATCTATGTACTCATACGCTGCAAGAATCATCCGACGTTGACTTCCAGCCAATATCTACGTATGGAAACTGAAGCCTACCAATCCGCGCGAATTGTTGCACGGGGCATGCGAAGAAGAGCAACTCCTTCGGAACTCTTCAACAATGAAATATAAACAGGGCTCATTTGATTATGAGAATAGTGACAGAATTTCACGGTATGGGAGTAGAGAATGCCTAGTGGGCGAATGTCTTGTATGGCTAGCGTCTGGTGTGTACAGATAGTCAGATACATGGCCGATTACATCGGGCGGGGACACCCATTGACAGACGGCTTGGGTGGCTGGACATAGTTCCCGAAGCACTCCACTTGCAGTAGTAATACTGACGTGTGACAGATTGCCATATTAACTCCGACTGTTTCCGAAAGCAAGGACTCCATTGTGGGTTGCGTGGTCGACATTGTTGGAAATGGCATCATGCCTGGTTTACTAGCGGTTCTGCGTGGTTGATTGAACGCTGAATGCAGACTCATTAGAAACGCATCCAGTTGATCATGGCCTTGGTCATCTTTGTAGTATCAAGGAGTCATACTTACACGGAAGTACGCTGATGGCTCCTTTTTTCCTGGAATTACGTCTCACTGGACAACGTCGAGAATCAACTTCCCGATGCCGGTAAGAGCGACAAGCATAGCAGCGATGAAAGCGAAGAGGGCTCCAATTGAAAGATTCATTTTCGAAGCGTTGATAGGTTTGACTGGAGAGGGCCTTTTTGTCGTTGTACTGGTCGTTTCTTGGGAAGCCGGTGGGTTCAGTATTTAATTAAGGTAGGTACACTAGAATGTCGCTGAGGTCTGATCTCGTCTTTTCTGTCAGCAAACCCGCTATGAAGAAAACTCATGTATCAAATCCGGGGACACTTCAGGCGGTTAGGGGACGCCCATGGTAAAGTCGCCGAACAAATGTCAATGGTCTTGAGAAAAGGCCCCATTAGCCTCAACCGATCAAGCGTCCGACGAAACACTCTTAGCATTCCATTCGCCCGAATCCCAGAACCGAATAACTCATCTATCGCACGTCGTTTCCCACCATGTTTCCATTGTTCTTTGCTTCCATGGAGATTTAATGGCTTCGATCGTCGCATAGATGCTTCTGCCTTTCGAGGAACTTGTGATGGGAGGTCTCGTTTTCAGCTTCCTGTCTTTCGCCCAAGACCGCTCTCGTTCTAGCGCCAGATTGGCGCCACAGTCTCAGCAAGCCTCCATCAAGCATCATAACTCATAAACTGGCCTTGATCGGGATTAGCTCTGCCTTGCCAGGCATAACCACGGCGGCATTGCCGAATTTGGCGCTCCGACACTGCCCAAACTCCATCTACAAGGCTATCTCCATGTGGCTATGTCAAGTGCAACGCAGCAACCTTCCCGGTTCGTCGTCCGGAACGGTCCAACGGCGAGAGAAATCATGCCACCCGCGCGGCATGATCAACCTTATGTAGGCTAGCTTCTCTCGGCTCTGGCCGTCATTTACCGTCTTGGTCTGAGTCTTTGTGACACCAATCCGATAACATTCTGAAAGCTTTTCAATTCAGATACCGCGATTGAATCGGGCACAAACTTCGTTCTGGAAGGAAAGACGTCTTTGATGCTAGTCAGGCTGTCAGACTACACAGACTTCCGCAAGACCGGCTTTTGCTGTGATGATGCACAACTAACCTACCTAAGGTAGCTCACGGCAACGGGCCGAACCATGTCTTACATATTTAAAGCTGGGGGTATCTCGTGGGTGGATAGTTTTTTTGATAATGTCAGGATTAGTTGTGCTGTTTGATACGGTCGTCAATGTCAAGTGTGATTGCTATCCAATTTCAGGGCAGTGCAGCTTCTTACAGGCGAAAATGAGAGAGACATATGATTCATCTTACGGCATATAAAATATGGAAAACAGTAGGGTCCGCAGGCTACCCAAAACCGGGGGGGTCTCCGCTCCAAGAGAGCACGTCGATAAGCCTCCATGCTGATTACCTATGTTGGATGGCCGAGTGGCCAATTTAGACGTTATAGGAGATCGACCTTCATGCAACAGAGCTGTCGACGTGAACATGAAAGGTTTTGGAGAGTTTCTATACCATCAGGATGTAGTAAGTCGATATGAATCGTTGGAACTTCGCCCCTGATTGTGCAAATTAGCGAAACCAACTGCGCCATGCGGCGGCAGGCTTAGCTTGATTCTGATAAGACAGTATGCTGTCAAGAGAGAATATTGGTACTTTTTGGGAAGTCAAATAAGCGACCCAACCAATCGCTTGCAACCGTTTTCCACCAAAAACAACGCCAGCATGCAGACTCAGCGTCAACTGCCATGCGCCGATAGCCGATCAGCCAGCAATTCACCGACTTCCGCTGGAGATTCTGACCGGCGCTTCATCCCCGGTTCACATAGGGTGCGGGATAACTAACGGAAGCTGATCGTCTCGGAATGCGCCGGTCTTAGCAACCCCGTCGGGCGTTCGTCTAAGCATGGGAGTCATGCTGGGCGCATCCTTCGTGTTGGTCGAGGAAGGATGTCCAACGTCTGGTTTTTTGACCGCCCAAATTTGCTTCGTTCGTTCATGCTCTGTCTTTCAAATCCAGTCAGCTTCGTTACAATATACTTCTGCCGAGTTGCTCAACGATCGGGCCGGAATCAAAATCTCGTATTGACAACTACAATGCTATCCACCAGAGACGGCCGGTCCAATGTGGCACCAGCTGACAAAGTGGTGAATATTGCACCTGTATCGGCTGCACATGCTGCACTAGAAAGTGAGGGATTATTCTCCGACGATGATCTCCCACCCCGCGATCGTAGGAGGGCGGCATGGACGAGCCTCGTCGCCGTGTCAGCCATCGCTATGGCTACTTGGGGTAAGCAGTGCTTCTTTTCCCCTCCGGCATTTCCAGACTATTGACGACGTCCTTCTGTTACAGGCTTTGGAGCTACTCAAGGTGTTTTCCGAGAATACTACTTCAAGACGCCTCCTTTCGAAGGAAATCAATTAGTAGCTTCCACAGGCCTACTAGTAGTCGTGAGTCAATCAACATTCATGGATCCCTTCACAAGGACTCATCAGAGACAGGGCCTTCTTCAAACGCTTCCGCCATTTCTTCTCAAAATTATTTCATCGAACCCTCATTACAAGTTTCACATGATGTGGAGCGGGATGGTTCTAGTCGTAGCATCTTCTGTCGGTGCTGCTTTCTCGATATCTGTAAGTACTTCGTCTACCTAGTGATGCTAGGATGTAGTTCAATGCTCATCTTTACGAAGGCGGTCCAGGTTATTATGACACAGGGACTCATGTATGGTTTATCGAGTGGCCTGCTATTTGCGCCGTGTCTCACATTCGTGGACGAATGGTTTCTAAAACGACGTGGTCTTGCCAATGGCATATTGTGAGCTGCCAAATATTAAGCACGAATACGACGAATGGCTGACGAGGGCAGCTTTGGCGCACCCAACATTGCTGCCGCAGGTCTTTCGCCCATATTCTCCGTTCTTCTCAAGCGCTTTGGTCGTCGAACTACCCTCGTAGGATGGGCTGCATTCGCAGCTGTCATTATTTCCCTTGGCATCATCTGCGTTCGCTCACGACGTGACAGCAAGGCGGAGGTAGCGGCAGCGTCTCAACAGGCGTCCTCAATGAAGAGAATATTCAAGAAGTCAACATTCTGGTTGTTTGTTGTTTCTATGACACTTCAAAGCCTGGCGAACAACTTACCGGCCAACTACCTTCCCAGCTTTGCGACCGACCTTGGTGTTTCGCCTGAAAAGGGCGCTCTATTAGTCACTTTCTTATCGCTTTTTGGTATCATCGGTCAGATATCAATCGGTGCCCTAACGTCAGTTATTGTAATCAAACGCATTTACGCATGAGCTACCGGCTAACCTAGACCGAGAACAGGGACGCAATCGGGCCTTTGGTGCCCATGCTGATGAGTACCCTCGTCAGCAGTTTCGCCGTGTTCGTGGTTTGGGGTCTTGGCAAATATTACTGGAACATGGTAGTCACATCCATACTGTTTGGCGCATTTGCTTTCAGCTTTATGGTGTTACGCAGTCATATGGCTGCAGTAGTTGTGGACGACCCCAATCGCCCAAGCGAGGAATTGTTCGTTTCTGGAATTCTTCTCTTCACCCGTGGTGTCATTGGAGTTGCTTCGGGATACATCGCTGCAGCTGTCTTGAAGAACAGTGACCATATTGGAGTTCAGCCCGGATATGGTGCCGGGAAATGGCGTGATTTTATCATTCTTGTTGGCACCACGATGACGGCAGCGACAGTTGGGGCGTTCGGTTTGTGGAAAAGAAGAAGATGATGACAGACACGAGAGCTTTTCATTGAACATGGGAACATCTTTTTCACGCGACTGGCGTGTCTTCGTCCTAGGTACCATGGTAGTATTGAAAAGACTCGTATTCGTCACTTTTCACGAATGCGGCAATAAAGTAAGAGGGATGGTAACAATGAAAGAAAAATAGAAGTTTGCATAGTTGATACTTGAATAGCGGCCCGCCTAGACAGCAAATCCATGCATGAGTGACTTTTAACAAAAGATACTAGAGACTCACGTAGATATGATCTAACTTTGTCACTTCAGACAATACTTATCAGCTGTAAACTTGAAGCCTGTACTGTCCAACAGCTTACAGACGTAAATGCATCCTTCTCCCGGCAATTGGAGTACCGCGGTGGACTTGATAAGGCCAAGGGACCCAAAGAAAGGAACAATCAACTTGCGGTTTATTTTAGTTGAATTTATCTTGACAATCGGGTTCCTACATGATTGAGCTGTCTGTTATATAGACAATCATTCGTCCAGTCCATTCCGCGTTTCACGGAACTAGATGCAACGGGCCACCATTACCCACCACGACTAAGCGGACTCGGAATGGAGGACATAAGAAACCCCAACAGCCTTTCCGAAACAAAACCTTCAAACATTCAAATCCCGCCGGGTGCCATGACGTATTGCTACGCAGTAGCTCGGACGCAAACTCCACTTGACTCGCACGTAGGAGTGCAGAAGCCCAGGCCCTCCGCACTGCAGTGCCAAGCCTTCGGGACCGTCCCGTCTGACCAACGGAGTCCGGGTCGTCCCCCGCGAAATGCTGCTATTCTGCGTCGCCAAGCGAGGTCCATCGCTGAACGTGTGTCACTGACAACCTTGGTTTTGGGTGTTTCTTCGTACGAGATGCCAAGTCTCGCTACCCAACCAGCGCCGTCTGTTTGTAGCTGAGCGTGTATCATTACGTAAAACTGGCACCTCCGTGCGTTTCTCCTCACATCAGGTGCACTGCCGTGGGCAGAGTTGCGTCGACGTAAGGTTCGCAACACAGAACTCTAGGTGTGTCGTGCTCGAAACCCCGTGACCCGCGCCCGAGCTGGGATCCTGGTTGGGGGCGCTTAAGCGGCGCTCGTACGCGACGACGTTTCCTACATCAGCTGCAGCTTCCCCCAATGCTGCCCTCGTCATAACCTCCGAAGCTCATGTTCTATACATCACGACGACGCTAACGACATCATGACGGGCGTCACGCAACTGGCTCTGCGCCCGGCTGTGGTCAGGGAGGATTTCGAGGCCGACATGGAGAGCGAGTGGATGGGGACACCGTCGGAAGACACTTTTGCCGATGAAGACGAGGTTCAGGTCGATCCCTACGGGGATCTCATTCTTCGAGTTGGATGCAGCCCAAATTCTGGTGAAAGCCCAGCATTTCGGGTCTGCTCGAATGCCCTGAAAAGAGCATCGCCATTCTGGAGACGGACTTTGGCTGAAACCGCCGAGGAGACCGGAACGGCAGAGGAAGATTGGTATCGGACGCCATCACTCTTCGCATGCCCATACGAGAAATCGGATGGGCTGGTCATTTTGCTCAATATCATCCACTCGAAATTCCACTTGGTACCCAAGAGACCATCCCTCTCGGAGATGTACAACTCCCTTTGCCTCGCCAGCATGTATGAAATGGAACAAGTTCTGCAGCCATGGATCGGGCACTGGTATGACGTTATCGACAGCTTGAAATCCGCGAGAGATGGGCACAGCCTCGCCATGCTAGCATGCATCGCGTGGGGGCTGGGTGATGAGAGACTATACGTCAGAACGCTCACCGATATCACCCTCACATGTGTGGTGCAAGAAGGCGGGCACATTATGACTGCCGATGAAGTTCGCTTGGACGATTATCTTCATGATACGTTAGGCTCTCCAGTGATTTCAGGTATGAGCGAAACTGTTATCTCAGATTAGATTCCTGACATACTGACCTTCGACAAGAAAACATTCGCTTAATGCGCAACCAATTAGCATCAGAGTTACCAGCACACATCAACCAACTCATCAAGCGCCTGATTGAGGGTAAATGGATGTGCGCAGGAATATCTGACATACCGATAACGAAAAACAAGAAGTGCGACTATGTCGTGCTGGGAAGCTTGTTCGCGGGTTTGATTTACGTTCGAGGCTCCAAGGCAACAGAGCTTCAAATGAGGCAGGATGAAAGTATTGCAGACCTGCTCAAGTCAGTGAAGCGGGTGTTGTCGTACGTGTCTTGCTACGAAAAGCATACAGAATGCAATCCGGCGGAGAAGATCGCCGACGCCATGAAGGAAACAGTTGAAGACTTAGACACATCATTAAGCGTGGGCATACTCGAGCGAATGCGGGAACAGCGGCAAAAAGCAGGTCTAGAAGCACAGACTTCTGAGGAAGACAAGGGATGAGTTATCGTCAAGTCATGGCATGCATGGACCACGTGGAAATCAAAAGTTTTGATGTTGTTACGAGTCAAACAGTGCTGAAAGCAGTGATTTGGTGGAGCGCGTGTCAATATGCGAAATGAGGAATGTGATCTTTGCTTTCGGCAACTAACCAGAACTGGCCTCTCAACACGAATTGGGACAACTGGGCAGCATGTTTAATCAGTCACCTGATTAAGCTTAATGTGACTGTCGACTACACATCGTATGTGCCGCGTCTTCTCATCAACTTAGCTTTCGGTCAAACAAGAGTTGCCCGACTTGTCCGAAGCCGCAACGGGGCGCGGAAAGTCCCTCATCGTGCCCAATCAGCGCTGATCTCGCTCACGATACAGCGCAGCATCGACATCCACTTCAGCTGGCTATGAACGGAATAGCTTCAAGATCCGGCTGTGTGTTCTAGTTGGTTAAGATTTCTCGTTCACATCATGTGTACCTGATCCGAGAAGGTCCCAGGTTCGAGACCTGGCACGGTCAGATTACTTTTTGATGGTTTTGACGACGAGCATTCATATCGAGAGTCGCGTTCCAGAGGCAATTGGCGGTGTCTTCCATTTGAACCCAGGTTGACAGACCAGGAGCAATTGAGTGACAAACCGAATGCGATGGTTTTCTTCATGTACCAGGCCTACGACAGGCCTTTTGAGCAAGTTCTTGGGGTGGTTTGCTGGCTCGCTCCGGCGCGGCAATCTCGGTCGCCGGCGACCGGCCGGTTCGGCACTTTAGCGCTGCCCACTCGGTGCCCCTTCGCTAAGCCCCTTTATTTCAGTGTGACGGCTACCCGCCGGGCTAAGCTTTGGATCGGGGGATTGTCCACCAGTAATTGTCGTTGAAGCGGCGAGGTGCATCTGGAATGCAGACCGGTTGACGCGGCAGTTGATCTCGCAGGAAAGCCGATCATCGCGTTTGAAACACAGCGCAACGCATTCGAGAATACGATTTGGCTAGACGGCTGTCGCGGCCGTATCGATGGGCTCTGCAGCCATCATTGCAGCTGTTTCCCGGCGCGCGGAGCAAAACAAGCCGTAAGGCGTGCTTGGCGCGTGGACCGCATCCTGGTAATCTGGGGGAGGTTCGCCGACGGGCTGGCCAGACCTATCTTGGCGCGGCATTGTGAGCGATTGCCGGCATAGGTGTCTGCGCCTTGCTGCAAGGGATACATCAGGGGCAAACGATCCGGTGGGGAAGCAGAAGCTCTTCGTGAACGGTGAGCATCACGGGGCTGGACGACGGAGATGACTTCGATTCTCGAGTCTAGCGCCAAATTGATTTTTACTGAATACGGCGTCTCGAGAGCGATCGAGTTGCTTGGCGAGAAAAGTGTCCGTCGGAGTGTTCAGTCATCGACTGCGAGGACAAATTTGATGGCGTCCCCTAGCAATGACGTTGTCTTACTGAATTTTGCAGGAAGATATTAAGTGCCATTGAGCAAAAGCAAAGATAATCGGTAGGGGCGGATTGACATAAAGTAGCAGTGCATGTGGCAATGGTCTATCCAGCACACGGAGTTAGCTTCATATATATTCTGTGGGGAAATATTGGTGATTCCACAGGGAACAACACGGCAACATCGGCTAACCATGGGAACTCCCTAGCCTCCTTTTCAGGCTCTTCTGATCTCGAGAGACGACAAATGTTTTTCGAGGCTAAGCCATGGAACGCCCTGGGAACAAACGATTTTCCCCCTCCCCGAACACGGGATTCCGCAACCGACATTCGATATCGGCTTTCCAATGTATTGATTGGGGGGTTATTAATGCCGTCCAAAATCGGGTGAACACGAGTCAAAGCTCAATTTCGACGGTCGCAAACCTTCTGCTTTTGGGTGTGTTGTGGCCGGGATGACACGGCTTTGAGTTCTCCCCTAGAGCCCTTTTGGCTGGCGCAACACCACATTTACTTGACAAGAACGTAACGGGCAGATTAACCAGCCCACTTACCCCATTGGTGGAGTCATCTAGAGCGCCGCGTGGTGGGCAGCGTTGGACGTCGGTAACCCGAGGTCTTGTTAAGGTGAAACTGCCCCTGATTCTTTTTGCACCCAGCGGCGCACCCGCTAAGCCCGCAACAAGCTTTCCGTCCGATGCTTAGCTCCGGCATCCCGGTTGACACGGGGCCCAGCGTCGACAGACACTTACCTTGTGGCCGGACACTAACGTCACATCTGGCATTCGTCACCGTAATTGGAGGGACCAGTCTTCTTTCTGGAAGGAAAAAATGTTTGCCAAACCCTGACGTTCGTTAGCATGTTGTGAGTATATCAACTGCCGCCCTCCCGCCGTTGGAGCTGATCTTGGCATCCGATTGTTGGTCCATCCTCCTTACAAACCAGACGTTCTCTTCTTGCACACACATTCGCTTCAGTTCAACTAGTCATTCTTTGCAGACTTCCATTCACGATGCAGCTGTCTTCTTACCTCGTCTCGGCCATCATGGCCGCCACCGCCGTGGCCAGCCCCACGCCCACCATCGAGAAGCGCGCCACCACCTGGTGCGACACCTTCGGCTCCCTCGCCACCGGCGCCTACACCGTCTACCACAACAACTGGGGTGCTGCCCAGGCCACCTCCGGTTCTCAGTGCACCACCTTCAACTCCCTGAGCTCCGGTTCCGTCTCTTGGTCTACCTCTTGGACCTGGGCTGGCGGTCAGGGCCAGGTCAAGTCCTACTCCAACGTTGCTCTGGAGAAGGTCAACAAGCAGCTCTCTGCCATCAAGTCCATCCCCTCCAAGTGGACCTGGAGGTTAGTGTTCTCTTCGAAGCATTTCCTACTGTCGCCTTACTGACCTGAATACTCCAGCTACACTGGCTCCAACATCGTCGCTGATGTCGCCTACGACCTGTGGCTCGCCCCCTCCGTCGGCGCCAACAACAAGTACGAGATCATGATCTGGCTCGGCTCCTACGGCGGTGCCGGCCCCATCTCCAGCACGGGATCCAAGATCGCCTCCCCCAAGATCGCCGGTACCACCTGGAGCCTCTTCTCCGGCCCCAACGGCGACACCACCGTCTTCTCCTTCGTTGCCCCCAGCAACATCGCCAGCTTCAACGGTGACCTGAAGGGCTTCTTCGACTACCTCGTTTCCAGCCAGGGTGTCGCTAGCACCAACGTCGTCACCTCCCTCCAGGCCGGTACCGAGCCCTTCTCCGGCACCAACGCCGTCTTCAAGACCTCCGCCATCTCCATCTCTGTCTCCTAAACGGTCCTTGTGCGGCCGTTGAATCGATCCAACTGAGTTCGATCTTGATTCCCGAGTTTGATCATGGCGAGTATTTAGCATAAAAGCCTTTTCGACACGTACATATTGTTGCTTCCCGTACATAATACAATACCAGAACCCTAGTTGGTCTGCCACAATTAGCTTGATCTCTCCCAAGTGACTCTCAGCAGCAGACTGACCATAAATAACCATCGAGATTCCAAATGAGTGGATATGGTGCAATATGCTAGACGGTGACCACACGTCTGATGGATGAAAGTCATGATTAGTAACCCCTTCCACCATGAATCTAGTCTTAAACCTTCACCAGCGTGCCTTCCGGCGTTCTATGAACGTTGTACGCCCTTAGGTGATTATCCAATGCAATATAGCTCCTAAATGTTTGTAAAGTGGTACATCTTGTGGCTCCTGCTGAAGTTATTCTGTCTCAGGAACAGAACTACTCAAGTAGGAGGAGTTACAGACATTCAGTGGTCGGACTATACTCTCAGTACTAATAAGGTACCTCGGCAAAACAATGGAATGCGTCAATTACATCGAGTAAGTGGGAATCCTCTATCCGTCACCGAGTCGCAAGCCATTATTCTCACTTGCAGACTTGGCATAACATACAGAGCTCTTCCTGTGTGATCTTGGTAGCTTGTTCCTCAAGGAACGGCCAAGGCTCGTGGTGAATCTCCTCAATATAGGCGCGAAATCACTAGGGAATCACGATGCCGAGCCAGATGCCTGGTATGTACTGTTGGATTGAGAATGTTTACGTCAAGAAATATGATGATCATGCCAGTGACCGTCCCTTTACTCGGCCTTCTGGGCCGGGATGTTGAGGGTAGCAATGTTCCACGTCTTGCCGCCGTCAGAAGTGGTCATGGCACCACCGGTGGCACCATGCTCCCAGCTTCCACTGTGTCCGAAGCTCTTGTCGGCCTCGCTAAGCACAATAGAAACATCCTTCCAGGCTATGAATGAGTTAGCTTCGCGCTTTGGTTGACGTGATGAGTGAGACAAACTGTGGGCAGGGTGATTCGCGCAGCCGCCGCTGGCGCACTCGATTGAGATGTAGAAGATATCTCCGTGCTGTCCCTTGCCTGTGCAAATGCAATTAGGATTGGGCGGAGTCAAATGTCAGTCTTGTGTCGGAAGGACGTACTGGTGTTCACGGTGGAAACAAGCTTCCCGTCGACATAAACGTTCTGGTCCCAAAGCTGGGTCGACGAGTTCAGTTTGTCTATGGTCGTGGTCAGTCTCGATGTGCCGACAACGAAGACGGGCCTCGCTTACAGTGAGTTCTAACAGTCGATCCTGCGGAAGCCTTCACGGGGGTGCCAACGGTGGGGTTTGAGTCTAGTCACGGATCAGCGCCGGTCGATCAAGTGCCGCATTCGCGAGCGGCTTCAGATAGTGATACGCACCGACCAGGGTGTACGCGAAGTTGCACCAGTTCTTTCCTCCATCTTCGCAGTAAGATCTAACATGAATCGTCAGCGATGCGCCAAAGAATCGTTAAAGTTGAATGCGCCATACCCGCTTGGAGAGTTTGAGGTAACGCCCTGGAGGAAGGAAGCCTCGTTCTGCATCATGATGGCGCTCCAGATGACGACATCTCCGGAGATGGCGCTGGGCAGCTCGGGAAGGACGAGAGTTGCGCTCGCCTCTTGGATGTAAGCGTTGCCGTTGGTGAACAGGGTGACGATGTCGGAGTTTGCCTGGGCAAGGCTGGCGAGTGCAGCAATCATGCCGCCGACGGTTGCTTGGATTCCCTTCATGGTGCCGGAAATAGACTTGATGCGATTCGGAAAAGACTGTTTGGGGGTTGGTATCGAAGAGTCTATTGAGCGACGCTAAACAAACACAAAGAGGATAAGCATAACCTTATATGATCGTGGCTGATCTCTTGATCCCGCGCAAATACGCAATCGAGGGGACATTGCGTCTGGAACTTTTCCGTGTGGGAGGCATGTTGGTCTCTATTCGAAACTTCTCGAGGGGCCTTCTCGAGGGACCTTCTCGAGGGCTTCTGAGGCTATAGATAGCCTCAAAATTACCCGATTAGGAAGTCTATATGACGTCACTTTGTATAGCGATTGACTTGTTTTAATTGCAAGTTAGGCAAGTAATCAAAAACGCCAGAAAAAAGAGCCAATTCAACAAGTCTGGGGGTCGAAATTGACTTGATTGCACTTGCGGAGACGCTGCTTTCAACCCGCTTGAAACGTGATGTTAAATCAACCGCTGACCTATGACGGTAATCCATGTACAAACATGAGTTCATATAAACCACACAGTTCTTCGCGAATATTCTACACATTCTCCACGGACAAGACCGCCATTTAACCGCCGCTAGATGCCAACTCGAATAGATAAGAAATGCTAGGAGTATCAAAGCTCATCGCCGTAGAGTCAATATTCGACAACACCATGCTGGGGCTATCTGCTAGGCCTAAGCCTTGATCCTCATCAAGTTCGAGCGGAACTGAAAAGCGTGTCTCTGACGGGAGGACAAGTGTCGGACTCGGCACAGAGAGATTCGAATCGCGACACATGGAACCATAGTCGATCATAGACCACAGCGCCGCCTCCAGTTCTGGACCCAGATCAGGAGATTTGTGGGCATTGAATAGCGACGTGAAGAGATGAGCGTGGCTGTTGAAAGCTAAAAGTCGACGATGCTGCCGAGTCATGTCAGTCAGACTCCAAGATAAAGCTATTTGAGGATCAGGTCGAGTTACCATCTTGGAAGCATGGTCCCAAAATTGGACCATCTTCTCAAGGATGCTCAAGCTTTCCTGGGTTGCGCGTAGCATTTCCGCCGATCGCTGGCCTCCAAGATGTTTCTCAGCGTGCATGTTGAGTGACAAAGTACTGCCAGCTAAGCACGCGGAGTAGACGTAGAACGAGGCACCAAGATGGCACCCGGCTGCTGCTGCATCATGGAGAACGTTGATCAGACTCCTCGCGTGGTCGTAACTTCTTTGAAAAGCAAGTAGGAGGAAGCTTGATGGAGCCTGGCCATTCCGCCCACGCAGCCGTCTGCGCAACAGGAATGGGTGATTCAGGAGACAGTGACAGAGGTGGAAGACCATTCGCGCAAATATGACGTGCCCTACAACTTGATGGTCAATAGATCCTTCTTCTGTCCGGTTCGTTTCAACGATAGAGTCGATAGAGATCTGGTCCATCTGGAGACGCGACTCAACCAGCAGTAGGATGGAGTTGATGGAGGCGTACTCCGACCTCGAGTCCCATGGTGGGACACCGTCCACTTCGCGGTCGTGGAGAACGTTTCTTGTACACCGCCCCAGAGCAGACCCGGCTAAGATCGCGATGGGAAAGTTTCCGCGAGCTGAAGAAGGATCCGTGTTCCAGTCATGTAGCTGGTGCAGAGTCACATTCCTTTCCAACCCGCCATTACGGAACGTGGACTCGTCGCATGGTAGCCGGACACTGCAGTCTTCGTCTGAGATAGCGAGATGGCGGTCTTTTCCGCAAGAAACGAGTTTGTCAAGGAGGTATATCGACCAAAAGCACCTCCGTCTTTCTTCCTGTTCAATGATTGATAGCGTTTCGCTAGGCTCTCGCATCAACTGAAGGTCCTGTGCAATGCGGATGGCGAGGCCAATCTTCAACCACCCGGAGCTGGTTCGTCCCGCTAAAGTTGGAATCAGCTGACCGGTCCCACACGTTAAGAGATCAACTCACAGGTAAAATCAATGATAGCCAAAATGTTTGTCGCCTGGGCAACGTGCAGATCAGGTGAGTCCTCTGCTGTCATATGATCAGTGAGCACCGACAGCCAGGCTTCCCTCGCGTAGGCTTCGGTTGCCTTAGCCCTTACTCCAGCGTAAAACTCATGATCCGAAAACCTCATGGATGACGCCAGGACCGCGAGCACGACGCATTTTGGAAGGGAGTTCTCGGCCAGCTTTTGTCGAAAGGTTTCTTCATGGAAGTAGCCGTAGGGTTGGTTATTGCAGTGCGTGAAATATGTGTCGATCAAGGACTGCATTACATCATCCGGGGGCAGCTTGCTCAGGTCCCTACAATGTAGTTTAACAGAGCTGTCCCACATGATCGGCTTCAAATAACTCAAAGAATACTTACATATGATTTGTAGGGGCGTCCCGAGAGCTTCCGCTTGGAGATATTGACACCTGGTCTTCCAGGTTGAAGATGTCTGCCGCGTCGTCGTTTGAAAACTCTGGTTCAGCTTCAAAAGTTGTTTCGGTGCCGGTGAAAGTGCTAGAATAAGTATATGAGTGACATGATCTCTCTTTGTACAGTGAGCTTAAATGGAGATGAGGCCCTACCATGACTCCTTTGGTGGCTGACCACTGAGTTCTGCCAACTTGGTCTCGATCGCAGAAATTCGCTGGAAAAGCGCAGACTGTAACGCAATCAGTCCAAGTAGACTAAAGATATAGAGAACGTTTCATTCCAACATTATTCATCATCTCCAAGAACGCTGCTGATGCGCTTCCAGATAGAGCAGACGACGTCGCCGAGAATGGTTCATAAGAACACCGTTGCATGCTGCGTCGACAATTACCACATCTTGGCTTGTCTCCAGAGCATTTGATCTTTTTCTGCCTGTGAAGAGAAAGGTAATCATTAGCAAGTTTGGTTCCAGTTCAATGACTCCCCAAACACACCTGCAAGTCGTGCAGGCCTGGCGGATGCGCTTGATGCCCCCGCTGGCCGGTGGTGATCTCGGCCCAGGGGAGCCGGATGTCATCCATCCTGTCTCTGTCATGTCTTCAGACATGCTTTAGGTGTGTGAACGGTGATGCTGTTCTGAAGTATGAATCTAGCCCTCTTGCGTGCATCAAATCGGTGACGTTGAAACTCCGATGAGAGGGCGCTTCAGCAATATCCGGTCGTCCTGAGCTCGATGCGGGGTAGGTCGGGATGATCACGTGGGAGCATCTAGTCCCATTCCTTGTCGTCGCTGCCGTTTCCCCAGAAATTTAGCTGGAAATAGCAATCTGGGGCTGGGAGGCCAAGTTGACGCATGCAAGCCGGCGATTTGGTCAGACTTTTCTGACTCGTCCCGGCTGGCTCGGAACACCACCGGAAGAACGCGAAGGTCTCCATCCCATGACATCAACAGATCACACTGGGTCATTGGCACGTCGATTAAAATGACGAAATATCTTGAAAGGATCTTCTATGGTAATAATCTCTTTGATCACGAAATTTGAAGATATATTATGGTTGTTTGGGTCAAATCTTTGCCCGAGGTGCCTTGGCCGCATAATCATCCCAGTCCACCTTGCTTCGGTTTTGGAACTCCCCGATACCAAGGACAGCTTCGCAACCAGGTGCCATCATTGACTCAAAGAGTTTTGCAACTCCTTCTTCTTGGGCAGTTGTGCCACCATGAGACCACGCCAGTCTTACCAAATCCTTCGACATCTTGGAGCCCCCAGGCGACGAGTGGCGGAGATTGCGAATCAGCTTTTCAACTATCTTGCGCAGCTCAGTCGGTGTGTCGGCGAGCAACGATACGGCTCCCTGGGCTTTGAGTTCAGATGCTGAAACCGCCCTCGTTGTCAACATTGCGTCTCGTGAAAGCCCCAAGCCCCATTCGCGGATCACGTATCTGGATATGACTGCAGGACAGAGACCCAGCTTGACTTCCGAGAGAGTGAACGTTGCCGAAGAAAGGCATACCCTTATATCGCACGAAAATGCCAGCCCAATACCACCGCCAAAGGCTGGGCCGTTAATACACGCGATCGTTACCTTACTCGAGTTGTCAATTAGCTCGAACAAGCTCTTCAGTGGTTTGAAAATGCCTAAGCTTGCATCTTCTCCTTTACCAACCACAAGGGTGGCCTGGCTGAGGTCCATGCCGGTGCAGAAGAATTTGCCCTTCGCGCTGATTACGATTCGTGATATGGATGGATCATTCTCGAACGTCCTGAACGCTCCCTGGAAATCTTCGATCATTGGAGACGTGAGAGTATTGCCGTTACGCGGTGTGTTGAGGACGATGTTGCCTGTTGCCCCGGATCGGTACACAAGCAGACGCTCGGTTTCTCGCACAAGTGACCAATCCAACCTTTTTGTTGACTCTAGGGATGCCTCCTTGGAGGCTGTTGTGCCCTTGGATGCATTTTTCGCAGACAGAGCCGCCCCGGCTCTGCTATCATTCGACTTCGAGAGCACCTTCGAGATCCACACACCAGTTTCCGCAAGCTTCTGCAGATTGACCCCAGTGCTCACACCTGCATTTTCGAACAGATATACGACGTCTTCCGTCGCCACGTTGCCTTTGGCTCCCGGTGCGAAGGGACAGCCTCCCAAGCCGCCGACACTGCTGTCAAACGTGCGCACGCCACATTCGTACGCTTTCCACACGTTTGCCAAAGCCTGCCCGTATGTCTCGTGAAAATGCCCAGCTAGTCTTGAAGGGTCAATTCCTTGACGATTGAGGAATTCGATCAGCTGCCGTACATCTGGTGCTGTTCCGACCCCCAGAGTGTCCCCGAGACTGACTTCGTAGCATCCCATATCGAACAAGGCTTTGACAGCGCGGTGGACGGCGGATAACGGCGTTGGACCATCGAACGGGTCGGTAAATATGCATGAAACGTATCTGATGCCACAGAAAAATGGTTAGCCAGCGAAAAAACAACCATAAATGTGTATAGAGCTTCTGACTTGCCCTCTAACAGCAAGACCAGCCGAGACCGCCTTTGTTGCTACCTGGTGTGCCCTTTGAATTCCCTCGTCAACGCTACAGTTAATGTTGGCGCGACTGAATCCCTCAGTTGCACTAACGAAAACGGCAACTTCCCGGACACCGTGATCCAGCGCGATCTGAAGCCCTTTGGTGTTTGGCACCAGGACGGGGAGCCTCAGGTCCGATGATGATCGTAGCCATTCTCCAATAAGACCCGATGAAAGTACTTGGCGGCAATCTGCAAGTTGCGGGATTGCTTTTGGAGACACAACTGAAGTGATCTCTATGTTTTTGAGACCGGCTTGGCGAAGCCTCTCAATCAATACTAGCTTGTTGCCGGTGTCAATCGGGCTTTTGACGTTTTGGAGGCCATCGCGGGGGCCAACTTCGACGATTCTAACAGACATCTGGAACCAAAAGCTGTTTCCTTTGACGAACAAGCATGCGAGCGAATAACACGGCCAGGAAGGGGACAATTACGAGGTACTTGATAATTGGGCTAGCGATGATGGCTTGGTGGTGCCGACTACCTACTTACCCCGGTCTTTGGGGTCCGGACCGCTTCCCGGAACAGGTACGTACCCACTTCCAATGCCGAGGGCCGGCCGTCCTGATTGGGCAATTCGGCTCCCAGGAACCATTTTCGGTTAACGCAGTCGTGGAGCTGCTTGCTTACAGCGGGCGGGTGATCTTCACATCGGAATGAGCTTTCCACGACAGGGACTTTGGGGGTGAGCATGCAGCAATACGGGAGTTTAATAATATCATCAGAATCTCAACAGATAATAACGATATATATAATTAAATATGTCATCAAGTCAAGATGAACATGAGCTTGGCATAATGGAACTAATATCGATCTTCTTCTAAATGATTTGCACCAGTTTACAACTTTGCCTGTACTCTAGACCGCTTCACCAATGCATTTCCAAGCTCCCTGACAAGACGCTTTTGATACTTTCCGCTGCCGGTCTTTGGCAGCTCGCTACCAACATCGGGTCTTCCAAGCCAGAAGATGTACTCGGGGGCCTTGTGTTGACCCAAACGCTGCGTGACCCATGTCCTAATCTCCTCATCAGAGGGCCTGGTCGCGTCTGATGCCAATTTCAGGAAGCAAGCCACAACTTCGCCGTACTTCTTGTCATCAAGACCCACTACACAAGACTCTCCAACGGACGCATGTGATAGCAAGCGAGCTTCGATCTCGATGGGTGAAATGTTCTCACCGCCTTATATGGTCTTAGCCACGGAATTGTCATGGGGTTTTTACAACTTACCACGAATGATCAAGTCCTTGATGCGGCCGGTGATGTGGCCGTAACCTTCATCGTCAATGAAACCCTCGTCACCGGTGTGCATCCATGTAACTCCATCTTCATCTATTCTCATCACCTCCCGTGTTCTCTCCTCGTCCTTCCAGTATCTCTTCTGCAAAGCAAAGCCGCTAGTGCAAATTTCCCCGCGGGTGCCTCGTGGCACAATATTACCATTTGTGTCCACGATCTTTGCACCAGTATGGGGGAGCACCTTGCCTAGGCTCTTGAACATCCGGTCATCGGTATCACCCAAAGCCGTAATGAAGGTGACTGGGCTGGTCTCCGTCATCCCGTAAGCAATGAGCATTCCGCCAATCTGCATTTCCTTGCGCAGACTCTCCATCAGTGGAGGCGGAACCGGAGATCCCGCTGCGAGACCGGTGCGTACGGTACTGATACGATGACCGGCCTTTTTCAGAACCTCTAGCTCTGCAATGAACATTGTTGGGACTCCGAGAAGGGCGGTAGCCTTCTCGTTGATGATGGCGTCAATAGTTCTTTGGGCATTGAAGCTGTCGGAGGGAAAGATGATGGAGCTTCCGTAGCAGAAGGCGGCTAGAAAGCCCATGACGAGGCCGAAACAGTGGAATAGAGGTGGAGGACAGCACACGACATCTTCGTGGGTGAGTTGCATCGCATCGCCAACGAACCTAGCGTCGTTGATCAAATTGCTGTGAAATTAGTTAGCGATGTGACATCAACGCATCTTGGGAGTGGGCTCTTACAAATGGGTCAAAACTGCGGCTTTGGGTGATCCAGTTGTTCCTAGAATGGTTTCGTTTAGCACAAAACATGCATGTAGAAATGGAAGGAGGGATCTTACCAGAAGTGAATTGGAGATTGAGGGTATCGGAGCGGCGAACCTTTCGCTCCGCACGTCTCAAAGCTGAGTCGTTCATGAAGATCGAATGACCACCGTTGAGGAAGGTGCTGTAAGTCTGACACATACTGCCTTGGCCTGGGAATCTGGCGGTGTCGAGACACACGATGTGCTCAAGCTTAGACTCTTTCGGCAGAGCGGACAGAGCTTGAATATGGGGCAAGAGTGAGTTTGATCCGATCTGAGAAGCCATAAAAACCGCCTTGCAATCTATTCACTGTATCAGAAGCCATATTAAATGATGCGATGGTGAACAGAAGGACTCACCGCTGTGCAACACGGCACTACTCAGCTCGCCCGGGGAGTAGGTGTTATGTAGGACGACGAACGAGCAGCCGATGCGAGCCGCCCCCAGGAACAACTCGATGTATTGATAGCAGTTTCCTGCCATAATTCCCACACAATCGCCATGCTTCAAGCCAAGTTCAAGCAAGCCCTTGGCGGCGATTTTGCTCCGGTCTGCGAGGTCTTTGTACGTAAGGCGGGTAGACTGCCAGAGCACAACGACGGCTGTGCGATCACCATACGCCTTGGCTTGGTCCTGAATAACAGACCCAAGCGTCTTCACAAGAAGTGGGGGATCCTTCGGCCCAAACACTAAAGATGGTGTTTGTTGAAGGGGCGTGTTGGGGGAAGAGGAGGACACGGCGGTGGCTGACATTGTGATGGCGCGGACTGGAGGAGTACGAAATTCTGAGAATGACAGGTTCTCAATCCGCAGATCGATAGGTCAAGATAGGTTATCTAAGATGGTCTAGCGGCAACACCCAAATACTTCCGGTTCTTACACCCGAGTGACTGCACCCAGTGCTTGCGGGGCCGGCAGAGCATGAATGCTAGGGGCGGCCTCGGCCTATCGGACACGGTCCGAACCCCGGATTTAATCCCCGCGCCGGCCCAACATTACGCATCAACAGTGCCGACGACCATTTTACCGATATTGCAACCGCAAAGCACCAGAAAAACAAGAATATCATTAACATTGAACTACACTAGACACCGACTCCCACCAAGCAGGTTACATGCGCGCTTGAGCTCACGGCAAAATGGCACAACCGTTCCCAGTTGAGAAGTCGGTCCTCGACCTCGGTGCGCCAAACTTCCAAGAAAATCGATCTCAATGGGAGAAAGTAGTTGCAGAATTCGACCACAACCTTCGGCAGGTTTCTTCTGAGGGTGACGATGTGTCGACAGCTAGACATCAAGGACGAGGGCAATTGTTACGTAGGTATTCTCACAACCTACATCGGAAGGCATTATACTGATTACTTTCAAAAGCGCGGGATAGAATCAACTTGTTACTGGATGCAGAGTCACCATTTTTGGAGTTAGGGGCATTTGCTGGGTTTCGCAATGCGGACTCGAATTCTTGCGGCAACCTCATTACTGGTATTGGTCTTGTCAGGTAACTCAGCTTGCCGGTACCATCTGGTTTTATGACCATTGACGTCAGGGTAGTGGACGGCCATGTCTCGTCATGTCTCATATCCCAACCCAGAGCGGTGGAGCTTGGAACGAGATCACAGGTTGGTGAAGACTTTTCCACCCGTTTGGATTTGGCTAAGAACCACCTTGCCTAGTGCACAAAGTGAACAGAATTTTGGAAGTCGGCTTTGAGAATGACCTTCCGTTAATTTCTCTGGTGCAATCGGTACGCTTGACTATCAGTTCACAAAAACAAGACTATCGACTAATTGATATCAGGCGGGTGTCTTTCTGCCACAGCAGTTTAGGGTATTTCACAAAGGTGGACAACTTTTCCGCGATCTGGCCATCCGCTCTAAGCATAGAAAGCCATCCTGCGCTGTGGTTTTCGGCCCCTCAACCGCCGGCGGAGCATATCACCCGGCTCTCTCGGATTACACCATCTTCGTTGAGAACCAAGCACAGGTATTTCTTGGAGGTCCACCCCTCGTCAAGATGGCGACATCAGAGACCGTGACTGCCGAGGAGCTCGGCGGAGCCAAGGTTCACGGAACAGTGACTGGCCTGGCTGACCATACGGCACCTGACGAGTAAGAGCACATTTGCAACGCGAAAGGTTTAGAGGAGGCGATGTTGACTCATCACAGATTTGACGCCATTCAGAAGGCGCGGGAATGGGTTGCCACACTTAACCCACTGGGCCCTAGCCACCAAGGAGGCATGGTTGAAGAGCCACTGCCTCCTCGATATCCAGTTGAAGACCTTCTATCGATCGTGAACACCGACATCCGCAAACCCTTCGACATGAGAGAGGTTTTGTTGCGCATCGTTGATGACTCGAGGCTTTCGATTTTCAAACCAGGCTATGGTGTCAACATGCTCACTGCTTGGGCTGATATTCTCGGTAAGCCCATCAGGTTACCCTCAAACGTCGACTGCGTCTTTCTTTCCGGTCACTGACCATTCCCGTGTAGGTTTTCGAGTGGGTATTGTTGCGAATCAGACGCCAGTGATTCACCCACAAGAGGCTCTGAAAGCTGCTCAATTCATCAGACTGTGCAATCAGGAGTATGTTAAACCACCTTACTAAGTATGATCTGCTCACCAAGGTCTTCTTGCAGGATTATTCCCATTATCTTTCTCCACAACGTAACCGGGTTTATGGTTGGAACCAAGGCGGAGCATGCCGGTATCATCAAGGCAGGCGCGCAGCTCGTATCAGCTGTGAGTTGTTCTTCAGTCCCACACATCAGCATCATTCTCGGAGCGTCCTATGGTGCGGGCAACTACGCCATGTGTGGAAGATCCTATCGACCGAGATTTCTTTTCACGTGGCCCACAGGGCGTTGCAGTGTGATGGGCCCAGACCAGCTAGCAGGCGTAATGGAGACCATTAAGTCCAAGTCCAATGGCGGCAGTAAGCTTTCGACAGAGCAGATCAAGGCCCAAGCACAGAAGGTGAGGGATGATGCGTATCGAGACTCGGAGTGTTATTCAACAAGCTCCATCCTCGTGGACGATGGAGTCATAGATCCGAGGGACACTCGCGATGTGCTGGGGATATGCTTGGAAGTCGTGCAGCTGCCGAACAAGAAGGACGTCCAGTCACATAGGTTTTTGTCCAGAATTTAGTGCGCAATAGACTGTTTTCTAGATCACCTAATAAAGGATAGTATTTATTGACGTGCAGATGAATTGTTCGACTTCCAATTATGACCCATGTCATGCGATGTGCAGACCAACTGTTGGTCGATTTCTTACCAGCAGTAAATGACGGGCACCAATCCTTGGACTTCTGAAATCTTTCATGTTCATGTCCACAACAGACATTCTGCAAGATTTGTCTACAAAATCCACGTGTCCCATGACCTGCTTACCCAGGTCTTCATTGAGGGATTGGCCTGAGAAACAACCCTGTCACGACCTTCCCAAGAGTCTGCAATTCATTGGCCACTAGCTCCGGCAAAGTTGCTGTAAGCCCCCGGTTCCCAGCGGGGAAGCCCTGCAAGAGCCGAGGGACCTGCAGGTCTCCACCCGGACCGGGCTCCGGTGCTCGGGCCAAAAAGAATGGCTATTGATGGCCCAGGGTCGAAAATCATCGGATTCTTCGATCTCGGGAAATGAACAGTTCGGTACCGAGTCCCCGAGGCAGGATCACTGTTTACAAGCTACGTCACGCGGACCGGTGCTCGTGACTGCTCAAAAATGATGCGGCGATCAAGCCAACACGGGCAGATGTAATAGCAGAGTTCCGTCCGGGTTTCCACACTTTCTTTCCTATTGAACAACACTGCGCAAGTCTTCAAGATGACGAACATCAACAAACCACCATTGTTCGAAGCTACGATCCCGTTAAGCGCCGATGGTCAGTCAAAAATTCGCAAACTTCTGATTGCGAATCGTGGGGAGATTGCTTGTCGTATTATCTCGACGTGTCGCAAGCTTGGTGTTCAGACAGTGGCAGTGTACACTCAGGAGTAGGTGTCCTAGAACGCAACTAGGTCCATTCGTACTCGTCTGACAAGAAATGCAGAGATGCCTTGTCGCAACACGTAGCAGACGCACATGAGTCTATCTGTATTGGATCCATCGAACACGACACCAAAAACCCCTTTCTCAACATCGACCTCCTCCTCAAGACCGCTCTGGAAGCCCACGCCGATGCCGTCCATCCCGGTTATGGATACCTGAGCGAGAATGCCGACTTTGCGGACCGTGTTCGCGCCACGGGGTTGACCTTCGTAGGGCCAACTGGTCAGACAATCTCGACACTAGGCGACAAGCGGACCTCCAAAGAATATTTGAGAACCCACGCACCGGAAGTGCCCCTGATTCCAGGATTCTCCGGGTCCAGCCAGAATGTGGAAGATCTCCAAGATGCGGCGACACGCATCGGCTTCCCTATCATGCTCAAGGCTTCTGCTGGAGGCGGTGGCAAAGGTATGCGAGTAGTCCGCGAAGCTTCTCAGCTCCAGTCGGAACTGGACCGCGCACAGTCGGAAGCCCAGAGATCTTTTGGTTCTAGCGACTGCATTCTGGAAAAGTTCATCGAGAGCAGCAAGCACGTCGAGATTCAGATTGTTGGAGACCAGCATGGCAACGTCGTGTCTCTGTTTGAACGCGACTGTTCCATCCAGCGTCGCAATCAGAAAGTCATTGAAGAAACGCCGTGTTTGTTTCTCGACGAACAGACCAAGAAAAGCATGAGTGACGCGGCCGTCAAGATTGGGAAGCTTCTAGGATACGAAGGAGCAGGGACCGTGGAGTTTGTCGTCGACACGGCCACCAAAAAGTTCTATTTCTTGGAAGTCAACACTCGCCTTCAAGTCGAACACCCCATCACAGAAGAAGTTGTCGGCGTTGATCTCGTGTCATTGCAGCTCTACGTCGCGGCTGGCGGGCGTCTTGCCGATGTTCCTGAACTATCTGCCTTAACACAGACTGGACATGCGATTGAGTGAAGACTTTGCGCAGAGGACCCAAATCGGGACTTCATGCCAAGTCATGACACGGTTGCACTATGGAAGCCTGCAAACCCACATCGAGGACCCAGCTCGATCGTGCGCTATGAGACGGCGATGCGAAGCGGGGCATCAATATCAATCTACTTTGATTCCATGATTTGCAAAATCGTGGTGTGGGCACCTACGAGAGCCTTGGCCATCGACATACTCGCGAAGGAGCTAGCGAATACCGCGTGCGTTGGCATCAAGACGAATCAGCTGTTCCTGCAGAGCTGTCTCCTTCACCCAGGATTCAAGGACACAGCATACCAGACATCTTTCATCCCAACCCATCTTGACGAATTGCTTCGGAATCCATACCTTCCAAAATTGCCCAGATACATTTCTACTATTCCGGGTCTGCTTTTTGACGCCCTCAAGAAAGGGTCTCGGAGCCAAGGTGGTCACCGACAGCCGTTTGGCGGCGTTCGTCGTGGCTTTCACAACCAGAAGTTCGATCCCTTTCAGCAGGGCTGTGAGATCATTTCGACGCGAGACCCCAAAGCCTCAGAATCAGTGACCTCATGCGAGGCTTGCCTTCGCCGGCCATGCGATGGCCCTACAGGTGACAGATGGCGTGTTCAACTCCACACCATTTCTCTTGATGACCCCGTCGAGCAAGATCCATCACTTTCGTCTCCCGCACTACGTCTTACATCAAAATACACTACCCTGAGTCAGGCCTTCCGGAGTGGTGATGCTTGGAAAGTGCCATCCTTCACCATTGAGGATATCACTCTCAGGCCAGCCCGCCAGACCGGCAGTTTTTCGTCGAGGGCTAGTATCCCACCATCGTGGGTATTGACATTCTCTGTGGACGGGCGAAGGCTACAAGTGTTTTGCTCTCTTCCTTACTTAATAGGCAAGCGCTCAGCGGGGTTGACGCCGAATGAAACCCAATCAGTCCTATGCCACGTTTCTCAAATAGGAGAGTGGAAGGAATTGCGGCGTGATACACTATTATCCTTCTTCTCAGGCTTACGGAAAGATGCACAGGTTGCTACTGACCAACAGGCTCAGATCAAAGCCCCCATGCCATGCAAAGTCCTCTCTATTGGAAAGGCCATGGGAGAGGAGGTAAAAAGCGGAGAGAGTGTCATGGTGATAGAGAGTATGAAGATGGAGATCAATATCAGAGCAAATGTAGCTGGAAAGTTCGAGACAAAGTGGAAGGTTGGAGATGCTGTAGGCGAAGGCGTCGTACTTTGTTCAGTTGAGTGAAGGCAGACTTCATATGTCAACGCCATTTTGCTATCGAAGCATTTCTCGCAACATGGGCAAAATTTGTACGGTTAGAATTTAGAGGCAGCATTTAAACGTATTTTGCCTACCAGATGAGAACGTCTGTGGCCCAGGCTAGACCGACTCATTGTCCCGCAACGTACAGAAACGTGTCGTCGAGAGCGTGCGCTTTACAATCAACCCCATCCCATCTTCTGGGCGCTCGAATGGGTACTTGCAGGGCAAATCCATGATTGATCCCCGCGGGGTCAATTGCTTCCCCGCGTTGAGCCTTTCCTACGGACAGCCGGACCGAAGAGAGGGGTGGTTGCTGCCCCGCCGCAGATCCCTCCACTTACGACCAGCGAAGCCCCGTCGTAGTTGAACTTGTGTGTTTGAGTGAATAGAAGGTTCCAGCTGTGGTGCTTACCATGGCCTAGCTGTTAGTCAAGCAACAATCTTTACCTGCTAGTTGTCAATCATGGCATGTTGCTTCATTGCCGCATTTTGCATAGGGCAGCTGGTCAAAGCTTGTCAGTTCTTCGACTTGGACGACAGCATTCACTATAATGACGACACAAGCACGGAAGCTCTGCCAGAAACTGAGAGCGGCCATGTGCGGACTGCATCCGTCAAAAGCTGCAACTCAAACGCGATCGTTTTATCGCTGTCTGGCATGTCGTGCGCAGCTTGCTCAAGCAGCATCGAGAGAGCGATCCTGGGTTTTGATGGGGTAAAAGATGTAAGAGTATCTTTGCATCTACAGCAAGCGACTGTTGTGGGAGCAAACTCGACTTTGGACCTCGACGGTATTCTGCAAGCTGTGCGAGATCTGGGGTATGGGGCAGAACCTGGGCCTCGCTCCCCAAAAGAGATCATTGGCCTTCTCGAGTCAAGGCGAGAGTCAAAGATGCTGTGGACGAGCTTTTTCAATGTTGGGAAGAACGCTGCAATTGTTCAGCTTATCGAAATGGCGACATATCAAATCCGGGGTACATCGGCCCTAGAAACTATAGTTCTTTGGGCATTGCAGGTGGCAGCGCTGGGAGTCGCAGTCTCTTGCCAATGGCGACATGTTTCGTGGATTCATGCTGATGGCTGGAGATGGATCAAGGGGGCAAGTCCCACTATGAACACCTTGGTGGCCCTAGCTGTGTTCTTGGGGATTTCGTTCTCCTGCATCGACCTATTTATCCAGGGCCCTCGAACCGCCACCATGTATTTGGCTACCTCCACTGGTTTGACGATGACGGTTGTGGGTGGGAGATACCTGGAGTGTCTTTCGCGGCGACAAGTTTCAAAAGACTTGATCAAGATCTACAAGCCCCTGACAGAGATTGACTTTGTCCGACTGAGTCCTTCTGGCGAAGTGAGACACAATCTATTGGTGTTTGATTGACCTGACTAATATCAGTACAGAACGTTCCATCGACATATCTTCGATCATCCGACGAAATATTCGTCGAGCCATTTTCAACAATACCATGCGATTGCTACATCATATCTGGATCATCTCTAGTCAACCAGTCAATGTTGACAAGGGAGTCTCTTCCTGTTCGAAGGGACGTTGGCGACATAATAATGGGCGGTACGCGAAATCTCCACGGAAGACTAGTCTGTGTTGTCAAGAATGAGAAGGGCCAATCATTCTATTCCAAGCTTTTGGAGAGTGTTGCAGACTCTTCCGCAACGAAGTCGGATAGCGATACTCTGCTAGACGACATCATCAACTATTTCGTCACAGCTGTCATTTTCTTCGCAATCGTTCTTCCCATCCTCGAGGTCTTTCGACTCAACTTACTCCGACCAAAATATCAGCACGTTCGATTCGCCGTAGCTAGATCGATGACTATTCTGATGAGCGCATGCCCATGTGCTCTTGGCCTTGCTATACCATCCGCGGTTGCAACCGCGGTCTGTAAGCTCTCCATTTTGCCTCTTGCTACGTTCTCTAAGCTGATAATGTTTAGATTCTGCACAGAAAAGAGGGCTGTTGATTACTGGGGGTGCTTCGACGATACAAAAGTTGGCGAAGGTGAAGTCCGTCATCTTCGATAAGACTGGGACATTGACCGGGGACAACTTGACTGTCTCGGACTTCTTGCCATCACCTCAGTGGGCCCACAGGGAGAAAACACTTTGGACCTTAATCTGTGCAGCTAAGGTCAATGATGCTACTGGTCATCCAGTGGGTAAGAGCATCTTCTCAAGTGGCGTCAAATCTTTGGGTGAAGATTGGCTGCGCTTCCAAGCTCACGGTGAGACGCGCGACATTTCCAGCTCAGCCGGTCAAGGTGTTTCCGGAAACGTTCGCATTACCAAAGACGAGTGGCATTATGTCATTGTGGGAAGCTCAAAACACCTCAGAGCTGCTGATATCAACGACATTCGCGACCACGGCGAAGCTGTGGGAAGTGGTAAGATCGAGGCGCACATTGGAGTAGACGGCTGCTATGCTGGAAAGATACTAGTTTTGGTGAGTCGGACGGCCTTCGCCTTGTGGCGTGTGATCACTGACCATGAGAAAGGATACGGTCAAGGCTGAGGCGCAAAGCACGATAGCAACGCTGATCTCATCGGGATATAAGTGCTCTCTGGTGAGGATTCGTCCTAGGACAACATCAGACTTATGAGTTGTGCTGAAGCTAACTGACGGCAGCTTACGGGAGACATGGCCGACGAAGCTCACAGAGTCGCCAGTCATGTGGGAATACCTGTTTTGGCATCACAAGCCTCGCCGACCGACAAACTCGCTTCCATCAACGCTTCCAAGAAGAAGAACGGGAATGCAGTGGCTATGGTGAGTCGGCATACTCAATCTTGAAGACTTCCTTGCACGCAATACTGACGATTCAGGTCGGTGATGGACTAAACGACGCTCCGAGTCTTGCAGCTGCGGACGTTGGCTTTGCCGTGTACCACAATAATGCATTGGCTACGACGGGTGCTTCAGTTATGATTCTTAACTCGCGGATAGATCTAGTTTGCCTTGCATTCAAAATTGCGGAGCTCACAAAGCAACAGATTACGTTCAACTTGAGATGGACTGCGGCATATAACCTTCTCGCCTTTGTGATGGCCGTGGGCTGGATAGAGCCATTTGGATTTGCCATGACACCGTAAGCATTGTTAAAGCCTTGAAAGTCGGAGGGTTTGAAAACTGACATACGTTCAGGTCTGTCGCGGCTGCGATGATGTCCACGTCTTCGATTTTCATCACAGCACAGTCTTTTCGGTTGCGGACCCGGCTAGACAATGTGCCTTAGTGGAGTGTTCGGGTGGAGAGAATATGATAGGAAGACAACTAGAATGATTTGCATTGTGGTTTCCGATCGTGGGCTGGACAGTCCTGTTTTCCGGTAGAAGTATTTGGCGTTGTCAATATTGTTGAGCGTAGTATAAGCGTTGTATTTGTAATAATAGCATCACATGGACCTGTCCGCATGGGCTGTTGAATCATATCAAGATAGAGGATCGCAAGACATCATGAATTGCTTAAATGACTTGATTGAATTGGTGACATCATACAGTCTGAACCCAGGTTCTTGTTGCGACCCAGCTAATTGCAGAATTGGTACAAAGGAAATAGAGTAACAGTCTAGACAATTGGCTTCAGAATGATTTGAGTACGACCCTTCACCGAGACCTTCACCGTCGCCTTTCCCTTATTGTTCGCCTTTACCGATCCTCCAGTGCTTAGCGAGTACTCCTTACCGGGGACGAGCCTTTCAAATCCCAACTCGAAGGTCCCTGGCTCAGCACCATTGTACAACACAAGATCAAGTTGTTTTCCGTCATTACTGTACGCTTTCGCCACCAGAACGTCTGGGAACGGAGCCTCTTCGAGTAGGGGTCCCTTCAATGCGTTCTCGGGCGGACCATGTAGCGTGGCATTGGCGAGGTCCCGATTCTTAACGAGGCTTGCCATCAAAGCAATGACTTGTGTTGTGGCTGACAGACCTTTGTTCCTCAAAAAGCCCGACTTGGTTGCCTCCACAGGGAAGTAGGTGTTGTCAAGCTGGTCCAATGCCTCCTTCCTAATCTTCTCGTTGCCGAACTCGGCCGCGGTCGCAGCGATGAACGCTCGGAGGGGTCCCTCGCTAGCCCGGTAGTTCCCCGGGTCCATCTTGTCGGCGCCCTTAAGGTTTCTAACCTCAAGCTGGCCATTCTTGTCGTACTTGAGGAACTCCTTCCGGATCATAGCCCAGTTTCGGTGGGCCAGGTGGGGAAGGTAGGCAGTCAGCAGCATCGCATTGATGCAGTCGGTAAGAGTGCCGCAAAGACCTGGGAGCTGCATAGAGAACTCGTTAGTTCACATCTTTCTGGTGAAGCCATCCCGTTACATACCGTCAAGCCGGTGAACTCGCTTCGAATTGGTAGGATTCGGCCGTCGCATTCAGTGAACTCTTCCTCGAGAGATCTTTCGAACCTGTTGCGGAGCTTCACTCCTAGATCACGACCGAGGAGACGGTCAGAAATGACAAGCCCAGCCATGCCAGTCAAGCTGCAGACCCTCAATCAGCTCCAGTACTTGAGTCTTAGGGGGAGTAGACGCACTTGCAAAGTGAGTAAGTCCAGTTCGGCTCGCACGGATACAGGCAGTACGGATTCTCAGTCATGTTGTTGAATAGCGCATCTGCGAGGCCCTCTTAATTGGTCTTGTAGTGCTTTCCGTCATCAATGACAAACTCGAGGGCATCCTTCTTGATTGGATCCCAATCGCTAAGGGTGAACCGTCCAAAGATGGACTCCCACTTCCAATACCTGACGCCATGTTACTCAAAATTTCCAATTCTCTGATGTGATTTACTCACGACATGATCCTCTTCTGAAGACTCTTCTCGATGGCATTTTGACACGCCTTGGAGAGATAGCCATGGAAACCTGGGACGTAGTGGCACTGGTAAAGACTCAAGGCGTCGATAGTCCCGTACAGCTGATAGCGAATGGCGCCTGTCTGGAACTGGTCGATAACGTCGTGGAAGCTGAAGTCGTCACGGGGACTAAGTCCTCGCTCGATTATATGCTGCACGTGCCGGAGAGTCTCGAGGGATAGCTCACGATCGCCAGACTGAGGTGCAGGTGCGGCGTCGGCCATCTGCTCTTCGACGGCCTGCACAAGGTACTTGTTCCTCTCTTGAGCCTTTGAATACCCAGCAGCATTGAGAGAGCTGGCGTTGTTCATCAACCAAGTGATACCACTGAAGCAACCGAGAGCCCATAGCGCGGCGGACTGTTCGAACAAAGTGTCCTGGGCAAGACGTCCAGCCATGAAGCTGGAACCAATCCAAAGTGCGATGGGAAATGCGATGCCACCCATGGCAAACCAAACGAAGATTGACAACGGGATGAGAACGAGCGTAAGCAAGAAGGCTGCTACTGCTGTGGGGCTTGCTACTGCCGTGAATCCCGCGCCCGGGAAGAGGAAGCCAAGGGCCGCGGCACGGTATGATGTGTTCTCAAGGTTGTAGAATGACCAAAGTCCGGCAAGGGAGAGAAAAATGTACTGGTAGAGAGTTCTGCGTTGATGGTATTTCTTGATCATACCGCGACCGGCACTAGGCGGAATCAAGACATCTGAGAGAGGATTGTGATTAGTCTTTACCGACATAATTCTGTATGGCTCGTCACGTACCTTGGATCTTCCATGGACCCCAGCCAAAGTCACCAACAGGTCCATCAGAAGCCTTTACACTGGTCGATGGATCTGCCTTAATGGAGTCGCTGGTATCGACCCACATGGAGCTCGGCGCGATCTTCGAAGGCAGCTCCGCAGCATCTAAGTGATTGATGCCATTGGTCTTGGTAGTTTCCGTTGTCTGGATGGCTGTCAGTGAAGTGAACTGAAGGAGCGAACTGGTGACTATACCGTGGTCATTGTAGAAGGAGCCATAATCGCATATGGTCAGGTGTTTGAATGGTCGTCCTCTCAAGAAGCCTTGGAAGAGGGATGAACTTTTCTTATCCACCGTGCTTAGGGTCCCCGAGAAAGTTTCGATGGCAACAGACGTCTCTGGCGCCACGGGAAATATTACACACCAGTGGATAAAAGCGATAGTTCGGCACTCGCGGGCGGGGATCTGGGGTTTGCGGGGTACTGCATTTGGCTGGGACATCACTCGTGGGGGTTTGCGGGGTGCGGCAAGGATAGGACCGAGTCCCGACCACGACGAACTTGGAGAACACTTGAAACAGCTACCATATGAGAGTACCTCGGTATTGGGCTTGCGTACGTCGGAGGCCGGTCCGGCGTCAGAGCTCTCAGAGGGCTGGCTCTGAGATGGCGCAAAGCCCTTGTGTTGACATAGAGATTAGCGACCGAAATGCCCATCAAATTGGAGGGCCATTTAGCCTTTGGACATACATAATAGAGAGGAAAGATAGGATGACACTTCAAAGTGCATTCCGATCATATAAGACTTACCTTGAATCAGTCTCATCAAATAATGGCGTTAGCATACGCAACCACGCAGGCCATTGTTGCCTACCCCCCTGAAAATGGGAAGAGACAGTGGAGACTCGAAGATGTTGAACTCACGCAACCCGAAGACGATGAGGCTATCGTTGACGTAATTGCGACTGGCATATGCTATACGGACCTTGGTTGTGCATCCGCGCCGGATGGGACGCCTGGCTTTCCAGTCCCTCCATATCCTCGCATTGTTGGTCATGAAGGCATGACTTTATGAAGCACTGTACTGTCAAATCGGTCGGGAATAAAGTCGCAAAAGTCAAACCCGGAGACGCAGTACTTTTGTCCTTTGCTTTCTGTACCCAATGCCACAACTGCAAGCTTGGCGCGCCAGGATATTGCGAGAGTTTCGACGAAATCAACTTCACTGGATGTTCCACTTCATTCTCGAACTCGGGCACTGGAAGAATTTCGGTTGGTGGGTCCTTTTTCGGACAGTCAAGCTTCTCTCGGTTGGCTCGGGTGAAGCAAACATCGATAGTCAACGTCACTCGCCTCGTGAGCAGCAAAGACGAGCTGAAAATGCTGGCGCCTCTGGGCTGTGGCATACAAGTATGTTCGAATCCAAATTTGAGTGTTCCCGAAAACTGATGGGACCTTTAGACTGGTGCCGGTACTATTACAAAGCTAGCTGCGGCAACACAAGACGACACCGTCGCTGTCATTGGTCTTGGTGGGGTCGGTCTTGCAGCAGTAATGGTAAGTAGAAACCTGAATTTCAGTAACTTTCACTGTGGAATCATTCTGAAATTTCTTCCAGGCTGCGAAGATCATTGAATGTCGAACCGTCATCGGAATTGACCGCGTGCCTAGCCGAATTGATCTCGCTCAGTCTCTTGGAGCAACCCACACCGTCAACACCGCAAACATCACTAATACCCTGACAGAAGAAATTCGGAAGCTCAGTGGTGGACCGGGAAGCACCATCACATTAGATGCTACCGGGTTTGTGCCATTGATAAAACAAGGGCTCGAGTTCACCGCGAACCAAGGCAAGATGATTTTGCTAGGCGTTGCACCAATGGATGCAAGCTTGGATCTGCCTATTGTTCCACACATGGTGGTAAGTCAAATGTGCTGTACAGATGGTAGAGGCTTCGACCTGACTCGATACAAAGTGGCAAGCAGTTGCTGGGCAGCATGGAAGGAGGAGTATACCCTGAGGATGTAAGTTTGTGTCTGTGAGACTCGGACAATTGGCTGAATCATCATTCAGTATATCCCTCAGCTTATCCAATGGTACCATGAGGGAAGGTTCCCATTGGAGAAGCTTATCAAGACGTACGATGTAAGTACTGGGCCCTGCAAGATGATTCTAATACTGATGTGACTTTCCCTGAAGGTGAAGGACTTTGAGTTAGCTGTGAAGGATATGGAGGATGGAACTACAATCAAACCAATTTTGATTTGGTCGTAATTGAGGGAAATACGAATGCTACTTCATTTTCTTACTATGATCTTCCGATGTGAATCTACTTTCGCCCTTCTGATATGCCTATTATCGTTTTTGTCCCTATCGTTGTTGTCATCGTCGTCCTGGTCTTCCTTCCCAGTGTCGTCTATACCCACACCCACCCGGTTAGCTAGGCGTATCCGCATGATTGCAACAGCAAGAACTTGTTATTCAACGCCGTGATGTAGGAATTACGAGGAATTTGATGCAAACTTCAGACCGAGTGCATAAAACAACCCAAGCTGGCTGACACCATCGACATCCAGCAAAATCCAAGATCAATGAATACGACTTCACTCTGGATATTCTGGATGACTTGATTCAATGTCTCGAAAGAGAACTAAATGCATTGTATTGAGATCTCTTGCCACTAACTGGCGACTTGTTTGTTCAAGAAAAGCGTCTGATTATTGCAGAAAGCTTTCAGACCGTTCGCGCCCCACTCAGTTCCAATACCACTCTCTTTGTGCCCCCCGAATGGTGCGAGAGGTGACAGATCGAAGTGCGTATTGATCCAGACATTTCCTGCTTGGATCTGTTTGGCTACTTCGGCTGCTTTCTTCAAATCATTCGTCCACACGGATGCTCCAAGACCCATCGAAGTGTCGTTGGCCCGAGAAATAACCTCATCTTCGCTGCTCCACGATAGAAGGGGCACAATAGGACCTGTTTGAATATCATTAGAGGCGAGGTATAAAAGGGCCATGTATGAATTCAAGGACTTACCGAAGGGCTCTTCAACAACTAGACGAGACTTCTCAGGGGGACGATCGATGATTGTGGGGGTGATGAAATAGCCTTGGGACTTCTCAATGTTGCCTCCCACGGCAACCTTCCACCCCTGAGATTCAATGTCCAAAAAGAATGTCTTGACTCGTTCATACTGCATGGAGTTTTGCAGGGGGCCATGAGTGACACCTGGCTGCGAGCCATCGCCGAGGTTGTACCCCTTGACGTGCTTAACCAAGGCTTCCTTAAATTGATCAAAAATGGACTCATGGACGTATATCCGCTTGAGGTTCAGGCAGATCTTATCGAGGAGTCAGTGCGGACTACGAGAAGACGGGAAGGGCTTAACACATACCTGGCCGGAATTGAGGAAAGCGAAGAAGGCAACCTGCCATCGTGAGCTAGGAAATTGCATGGGCAAAGGAATCGCCTCACCTTTTCAGCGACCTTGTCAACATCCACGTCTGGGAACACGATAGCGGGATCGTTTCCTCCCCTGTAAACGTCAGTCTTGATCTGGTTAAAACTTTTTATTGAATGGGACTTACAATTCCAGAGTGACCCTCTTCAGAGTTTTGCTTGCACTCTGCATCACCAGCTTCCCTGTCGTCGTGGATCCAGTGAAGCTGATCTTGTGAATACCCGTGTGACTCGTCAACCAGGGACCAAGATCATCATCTCCACTCAAGGACTGTACAACACCCGGCGGGAAGAATTGTTGTGCCAATTCTACCAATTTCAGCCCGCAGTATGGGGTGAATGGTCTACATCTTCGTGAGCGCCAACGACAAAGTATTTCTCGGCGTAAGTGTACTTACGAGGGCTTGACGATGATGACATTTCCGGTCAGGAGGGCCGGCGCAATCTTGCCCGTGGCAAGAAGGAGGGGAAAGTTCCAAGGCACAATGGCCCCGACCACACCCAGAGGAGTCCACCGAGTGATGATGGTTCGATGATCATTGTCCTCTACAACATCCTCTGGGAGTGAGATGCCAGCCATGCCTCGAATCCAGCTAATGGCAGCATCTGTCTCGGCATCTGCTTGGGGAATCTAGTTGGTGTCAGCCTAGCTCAGCAGTTGACTGCTTCAAAATTGAGGTCATGCTAGTATCGTACAGGCTTTCCTTGTTCAGAGATCAGGAGATCTCTAAACTGAGTGCGATAGCTGTCGACGGCATCTGCATAGGCCAGAACAGCCTTCTTCCGGTCTTCATACGGAACCTTGGACCATGTCTTGAAGGCATCTTTTGCCGCAGCGACCGCAAGATCAAGATCCTCGCGTGTAGCCACAGGCACCTCTGCTTTCGCAGTCAGGTTTGCTGGATTGACGCCATTTCGAGACTTCTCCGTCTGAGAAGCTTTTCCGTTGATGATTTGAACAAAGTGGTCGCTGAAGCTCAGCGTCTTTGAGTGGTCACCATTCGTGGTAGCAGCCATGATGGGTGATGTTAGGCGTTGGTGTAGTACTGGCTTGGAAATAACAAGGTGTACCCCGCACTGATATTTGAGTTTTACTGGCAGGATACTGGTAAAGATAAGGTAGGTATTGGTATAAGTGCATCTTTGAACGGAGATCCGTGAAACTTCGGGTACTCAGCTGGCAACCTAATTACCCCGCAGCTGAAGCCGCTCTGGAGACCGGACCGACCGCCAAGGCGAGAAGCATCGCCTCCCCACGCCCCTCCACAGATCCTCGGCTATGGTGATCGTCCATAGGCTCGCCGTCTGAATGAATCTTTTTCAGTTCATGGCGCATATGCATGTCTCAGAACCGTTGAATCCGTTTACCGGTGTACTCGCCCAACTTCGGTTCATGCGTTCATGCGTACTCGGGCGTGGTGATTGGCTCAACAACCTGCCTCCGCCATGGGGGCTTGGGACGATGGCCGTATTTTTCTTGAGTGCCTATGATGAATTGAGGTATGAAACTATGACTCGATCCTGGTGAACCATTCTTTCTCTCCTTCCTTCACCTTGACCGCAGCCCTACGAACCAGCGGATCTCCCACTGCTAAACGCAACTTTTCGGCTGTGGCTGGTGAGTTCAGCACAAGTGGTTCCCTGACGTGGTTCATCTCTCGAGCTGCCTTGACAGCTTCTCTCAGCGCAAAGAAAACCGTGCATCCCAAGAACAGTGGCGGCTCTCCCGTTCCCTTACTGCTCTGGATAGAACGCAGTTTGCTCCAGCTAATTGGATTTCCTTCCGAATCGTGTTGCAATGTCGAGACATTGAACTGTTGAGGAATATCGGAGAATCCTGGAATATTGTCAGCGAGATGGCCAGATACGCAGAGAAAAGAACAGAGTTGCTTACCTGGAATTTTGTACGTGCCGGGGCCTTTGGTAAAGAGCTCTCCCGACTTAGTCCACAAGGACTCCTCCATGGTGAATAGGCCTTGGCCTTGAATAAAAGCACCCTCTATCTGACCATAGTCGATTGCTGGGTTAATGGAGCGACCAATGTCCTGTGCTAATTCAGCATATGGTCATCGGTAATTGGAAAGCTGGGCCACTTACCATCATGATGTCCGTTCGAAGAACCGTCGAGTCTCCTGTCAAAGTGTCCAGTTCAACCTCACTGATCGCACTAATACAATGCTAGTCAGCATACACCTAAGACCTCAGTTGACACTATTGAAACTTACACGCCCTGAGTCCAATAGTAGTACCTGCAACTTGGGCATCAGCAAAGATTACCTGTCACGATCAGAGGAGCGAAGACTTACATGGGCAAAGGATCTTTCCAATTACCCCATTCGTATCCGATTCGTGGCATCTTCCAAAAGCCGTTTGCAGCCAAATTGACTCTGTCCGTGTACGCAGCATGTGCAATCTTCGACATGGGTGCATCGGCCCCATATTTCTCTCGGTATGGTGCGAGACGTTCTCTGAGTTGATCGCAAGCGTTTTTCACAGCTTGACCGTTGAGGTCACTCCCGGAGGATGCGGCGGTCGGAGAAGCGTTCGCAACTTGATCAGTCTGGGAGTCTTTGTTAAAGACCTCGTCGACACTGACGCCCAGCTCCTCGGCAGCAACTTGGGCCATTTTCGTGTAAAGGCCCTGGCCCATCTCGGTTCCACCATGATGCAAAAGCACCGAGCCATCTTCATAGATCTTGACGTATGCTCCCGCTTGATTCAGATGAACAGCCGTGGCAAAACTAAGATGAGTCAGTCAGTACTTGGGTCCATCAGTCAGAATTAGTGAAAACTCACCTGAGGCCAAACTTGGTTGGGATCTTCGAAATGCCCCGTTTCTTGAATCGGTGCTTAGAGTTGAACTCCCTAATTGCAGCCTTGCGTTTCTCGTAGTCAGAGTTGACGGTGAGTTGGTCCAACATGGTCGGTACGTGGAAGTCGTCGGTGATCTCTTGCAAGAATGGGGTTCGCTGGCCGATCTCGTAAAGGTTACGGCGGCGGAGCTCGTCAACATCAATATGAAGAGCCTCTGATATTTTGTACATCATGCTTTCGCAAATGTACATGCCCTGGGGACCTCCAAAGCCGCGGAAGGCTGTGTTGCTGACTGTGTTGGTCTTGCAAACCCAGCCTCGGATCCAAGCATGTGGGATGGAATAGCAATTGTCGATGTGGGTGCAAGCACGATCCCTAGTAGTGTTTAGTCAATGGGCGATATGCATGAACAAAACCTACTCACATAACTGCGCCGCTCATGTCAAGTGATGCTCCTCCGTTATTGTATACATCCATGTCGAGAACCTGAATCTTGCCGTGGGAGCTTACGCCTACTTTCCAACGTGATTGGAAAGGGTGTCGCTGGCCGGTGATGGCCATGTCTTCGTCGCGATTGAGCATCATACGCACCGGCCGGTTTGCGCTTCGAGCTGCGAGCGCGATGTACATCGCAATTGGGGTGCTCCTGGACTCCTTTCCGCCATAAGCTCCACCCATGCGACGAACTCTCATATTTACACGACTCATTGGGAGCCCCAACACCTGAGCGACGAAGACTTGATTCTCCATGAGATTTTGAGTCGAACAGTATACCTCCATGGAGCCGTCCTCAATATGCGGGATAGCAAGCGCTGCGTTGGTCTCGAGGTAGAAGTGTTCTTGGCCACCCATTTTGGTGGTACCTTCGATAATGTGGTCGCAGTTGCTCCAGGCCTCCGCGAGAGAGCCTTCGACAGCATCGCCCTTTCGTAGTTGCTTTCCATGCTTGAAAAAGCTTTCTGCATTGATCGCTTCGTCGATAGTGATAATGGCTGGAAGATCTTTGTAGACAACTTCAACGCGGTCCGCAGCCGCCCTGGCCTGGAGAGCTGTCTCTGCATAAATCAACGCAATAACCTGTCCGTAGTAGCAGATGGTGTCTTCGGCGAAGAGCTCTTCGTCATGCACCACGGCACCCCAGATATTTGTTCCTTTGGCTGGACTATTCTTGTCAATGTACCCGACAACACCAGGCATCCCCAAAGCCTCAGTGTAGTCAACACTGACCAGTTCAGCATGTGCTCTCTTAGCGAGAACCAAAGCACCAAACAACTCGTTATGCTGCCGAGGCATATCATCAAGGTACTCGGCTTCGCCTGTGCAATGCTTTAATGCAGACAGATGAGGAATCGGCCTCCCCACAGTCTGGGTCCCTCTGTTCTTCATGGAAGCAGTGAAGTTGTCTCGGTAGCCGGACGAAATATCGCGATGGATCTCTTGGATGAGATCAGCGCTGACTTTGGCCAGACCCAGTTCGTGAACGACCTCATGCCAGAATCGGAAGAACATGGAGATTGTCAATACTATGCCACTTGTCAGCTTGGTCTACTACTTTTGGGGAACAAACATGAAAATACCCACCTCTACGGTATTGTGCCATCCCACCGGGTACACCGTACGCAAGGTCGAACTGTTCCAAAAGTGCATCTGTAGCAATCTCTAGAGTTGCAGCCTCACCCCAGCGCTTTCCGCGAACTGCTTCCTGTGCTTTCTCCGCCATCACAGTGGTAGGCGCCATCCCGCCGAACGCAAACGCACAATCTTCGACGAAACCGTCTTCATCAAGTCGGACTCTCAGGCCTGCCGTAACAATGGCAATGTCGTCATCCTTTCTCTTGGCCTGTTTGTACGCTTTGGTTACCTCACGAGCACCCGCAGGTGGAAGTGGTACAACAATCTGAGTTATGACACCATCTTCTGGCAGGGCAGTAGTGCGGTAGCGGATGAACCAGGACGATAGGGGGATGTCAAATGTTCCCTTTGCATGCGACGTCACAACGACCTTAGCTCCCGCTGCCAGGAGCACAGGCGCTGAGTCCGAGATGGGGCTGGCTGTGGCCAAGCTGCCAGCAAGACTCGCAACATTGCGGATCTGACGGCCAGCAAAGTAGCGCAGCTGCCTCCGCAGTGCCTCAAAGGCGAAGGCCCGGGGGCCAAGCTTTCCATAAAGATCGCTGCACAGTTCTTCGACTTTGCTCAGAGTGAAATTGCCAGGAATGAAGATCTCATCCAGTGCGCTGAGCTCGGCTTGTGTCTGGGGCAAAGGCTCCCGAAAGGTATTGAGCTCTGCGATGTCTGCTGCAAAGACGTTGACCTGGTATGCCAACTTCTTGAAGCGAACCTCGATCTGTGTTTCACTCGCACCTCCCACAATTTTCGCTGCTGGGTAGGCGGCCTTGAGTTGTAGTAGCTGCTCCAGATTTGTGGGTTTGAACCAAAGTCTTCGGTCATCGCCATAGCAGATAGGTCGTGGTTGGTATTTCCAGAGCGTCGGTGGGAATATCGGCTCGGTTGTCGGGTCATATGGAACCAGGATCTGCTTGGTGACCATTTCATCTGGCTGATTGGAGGTGATAGGCTCTTCCTTTGATCTGGGGGCGGATATGGGAGTGTCCATCATGTTTGGAGAGGGTTCCTCCTCGACTGGGAGACAGGAACTGGCCTTCTCTTTTGGTCCATCTCGACAGCATCCTCCTTTTCTTCCACATGAGCCGGCCTTGTTGGAGGTCGGTGAATTCTTGATATCCTCATCATCTTCAGATGTAGGAGGGCTAGGCTCCGTCTGTGCAACCACGTCATTTATGTCTGTGGGCTTTGGGTTGTCTCGACAACATCCACCTGGCCGACCGCACGATCCAGGCTTATTCACGGAACTGAGAAACCCATCTTCATCATCCTCTGATAAGGGCGGGCTTGGTCCAAGATTTTCTTCATCCTCGTCGGCCTTTGCCAGGACGCCATTGAGATCCTCTGTGACAAAGGTACGTGCGGCTTCGAAGATGGGTTTATACCCGGTCTGCCCTAGTATCAGCGACCTGTTGGGTGGCCATATGCTGTCAAAGGAACACTCACACATCTACAGAGATTACCGTCGAGATGGCCTTGAAGTTCGACGTCGGAATGGGTGAGGTGGAACTTCCCATTCCGGTAGGAGTTTCTGACCAATGCGTATAGACTCATGACGATTCCCGGTGTGCAGAATCCACATTGTGTGCCGCTGCAATCGTCAGCTCTTAACCCTGATTAACGATCCTCCGTCTATTCTCGGAGCGGCAGCTGCTCTGAATTACCAGGTAAAAGAAACGAACTGACGTACTGCATTTTTGCGATCCTTTCTTGCAATGGATGAGGGTGGTTGACATTACCAAGCCCCTCAATTGTTATTAGACTTTTTCCATCGACACCAATCAGCGGATACAGGCAGGCGTTGACAGCAAGATGCTTGTTTGTTCTGTCTCCCTCCGCAACTTGTAGCACCACGGTACAGGCGCCGCATCCACCCTCACCACATCCCAGTTTGGTGCCCTTGAGACCATCTTGAGCTCGGATCCAGTCAAGGAGAACCCAGTCGGGGTTGGGATTCTTCACAGTGACCGGCCGTCCGTTGACAAAGAACTTCAAGACTGACGTCTGGTACGTGGATTTGATAAGGGATGAAAGGGTCTCGGTTCTGTTGGTGTGCCAATCTTCGCTATCGGAGTCCGATGGAGGCGGCGAGGGTAGACGGTCCATGTTAGGTATGATTGTGAATAGTCTCACGTCGCAGAAAGACCATGTGCAAATCGGTTTACAATTAGGAGACAAATTCCAGGTATATGCGTACCATCATCAAAGATAACAGCCGTCTCAAGAAGAGGGGCATACGGCATCGGTCTACCGACTCCCGTGGCTGACATTTCCAGCACAAACACCAGTGTAACCGACACGGCTTATCGGAGGCACCCCAGATATCCACTTACGCTAAATTTTGTGAAGCCGTTCCCGATGCAAGTCTCTCGAAAAGGGCATTGAGACTAGTCAACGGCTTGGTCTGGAGGGGCACAAGGTGAAGAGTGGGGGCATACGAGGAGGGGGCGCACTTACAAGGGGGTCAAGATCTGGAACTCCCCCACTCTAGGCGACGAACTCATCTAGATATGGCAAGCGAAGGCTTGACTAACAGTAACACTGGATTTAGCCCCTCGTATCCCAGGAACAGTATCTCGACGTACACAGCTCCTCCAGGGTACAGACCGACGGACGACCCTTGGAGAGAATCGTGCAGTCGAGCGTCCGAACGCCACCGGGCTTGTTTAGTTGAAAAGATCTAGTCACCGCAAAGAACTGTAAGGGTCTAGGACAAGGTCGATGCCATTGGTCTAACCTACTACTACGAGTACAATAATTCTTCTTGGAGAAACAGGAGAAAAAGCTATATCTTCCGTATCTCCTGGGCTCATTTATAACTTGCTATTGGCCTTGTCGA